>CAUYQV010020652.1:0-134039 GCA_963574575.1 Galagoides demidoff | reverse complement strand
CAAGCGAGTCTCCTGCCTCCGCCTCCCAAGTAGCTGGGACCACAGGCGCCCGCCACAACGCCCAGCCATTTTTTGGTTGCAGACATCATTGTTGTTTGGCGGGCCCGGGCTGGGGATTCGAACCCGCCACCTTAGGTGTACGTGGCTGGCGCCTTAGCCGATTGAGCCACAGGCGCCGAGCCAAATTGTTGAATTCTTGAGACAGCTTTTGAATTGTTTGAAATTCTAATTCCATCCTTTCCTCCATCTTGTTAATCATATTTGCTATCCAGATTCTGAACTTGATTTCTGTCATCTCAGCCATCTGCTTATGGATGGGGTCTTCAATTGCATCTGCCCCCTCCTTCCTTGGGGGAGTTGATCCACTCTGGTTACTCAGGTTATGAAGAGTTTTTCCGCTGATTCCACCCCATGCTGAATTTTCACTGTTTAGAGACCATCCCAGAACTGTTCAGCCAGTGGCTGCCACTAGAGAAGATGCTGGCTTCCTCTGGTTGTCCAGAGAAATAGGGTGTGTCTGTCTGGAAAAGCATCAGGGGTGTGAGCCTTATTGTTCTAGCTGCTCGGGTGCTGCTCTTCACATCAGAGTACCGCCACTCCAGTGTGGTTCCCTCTCAACTGACTGTCCTCTATCAGTTCTTGGGCCAGGCCTGGGGTGCCAGGAACATGTGGGTCAATCAGTCAGCTCAGGTGCCCGGGGCACAGTGGAGCCCCAGTAGCTGAGTGGGGAACACGCAACTCAAGCAGTTCTCCAGCTGCAGGGCCAGGACACTGTGCTTGGTCTCACAGGGTGGGAGGGGGATGCTGTTTTTGGGCCTCCTCTTACTGTCTCTGTAGGCAAGGGGGGAAGTGTGGACTGGGAATTCAAAATGACAGTAAAACATTAGTTCAATTTTCTGCCTGGCTAGAGGGTTTTCAGAGTCTCAGCAGGGTCCCTCTAGGGGAGTAGACCCCACTTTCTGTAGCTCTCACATGTGGGGTGAGACAATAAGTCCTCAGTTCACCGCTTGCCTGTAGGAAACTCACAGGAGCAGATGAAGAGATAACAGAGAGAAAAACACAACTTTCTATGGGGAGGGAATAGACATCCTTCCTTTGGGATGTATTATGTACCTGTAGATTGCTTTCTAGGAGTCACAACTTGCCTCAGCAGAGGTGTCCTGCAGATGTCACTCTTCTCGCTCATCTGGGCTACTAGTGTTCAACTTTGTTGGGTATTTTCTGGACTTTATCCTCCCCTCTGGACGGGAGCATCTGTTGGAGGCTGGTACCTGTTGGCCATCTTGCCCCTCCCCCTTTGAAATTTAATGATTTTTAAATATCACAAAGTAAGATATGAAGCTGAAATTCAAACCCACATCACTTAGAATCCTAACATTTTTAATTCATCTTCCATACTGTCTTACCACTATTTGCTAAGTACAGTTTTTTTTTTAATTTCTTTGGATTTTTTATGTTAAAGGTAAGCTAGTATTTTAACATGACTTGCCAAAGAGTAAGTGTGGAAGTTGATATTCTGACATATCTTTAGTAATCCTTTCCTCAACTACCTTGTATCTTTTAGAGGAAACCTATACCACATGAAGTTGAGAAACAGGAGTGCACTTTTCAATAATTGCCTGTGTAATTAATTTTCATATTTTTATGTTTTCCTCCTTGAAAATACTTTAAATGAATGAAACTCAAATAATCTGCATCATGATTCTAAATAATATTTCATAACAAAGTGAGGCATTTATTTAAAAAAAATACCACAACCATTTTCTAATGCATGGTAACACAAATATTTAGGTAGTCTATGAGAAGAACTTCTAGTATTTGACTGTCTTATCAAGTAATTAAACCACATAGGAGACTAGTTTGCATTGAGAAATAAATCTTTTCGTCATGGTTTACCACCTAGTATATGAATTGCAAACCAATACATGATAAGTTTGTAAGAAAATAAAAAGAGGAAATTTTTATAAAAATAAATGTATCCATAAGTTATTTTTTAGGCTTTGGCAATATTGGCACTCAAAAACCTGTTTTCTATTTACCCTTCCTTCTTCCCTCCCTCCCTCCCTTCCTTTCTTCCTTCTTTCCTTCCTTCCTTCTCTCTCTTCCTTCCTTCTCTTTCCTTCCTTCCTTTCTCCCTTCCTTCTTCCTCCCTCTCTTCTCTCTGCTAGCAGTTCATCTGCAATAATATAAACACTTCAAATGCTAAAAACAAATCAATAAGAGTAAAACAAACCTATTTGAAGGGCTTACACTTTCAATGAGTAAAAATACAAGGAAATATTTTCTAACAAACTGAATAAACTGTCAGATAATAATTCTTTTAGAGTTAAAAAAGTTGGTTAATACATTGCAAACTCTACATATTCCTAGATACTTTTTTAAATGAATAGTCTTTTACATAAATTAAAGAGATAGAGGTTTGAAATGTTTTTATTTTTCTATAGTGGATAATAACAAAAATGCTAAATATTTACTGAGAATTCACAATTTGTGCCAGAAATTGTGATAAATTCTTTTTCCTTTCATTATTTCCTTTCATTATTTCCGTTATTCGTTGCAACACTCATGACTGGTACTATAATTTCTGTTTGAGAATATCAAAGCATAGAGAAGTTAAATGATGATTTATGCCTATATTTCTATTAAATTACATTTCTTGTTTTTGTGTCTTATTTCAACAGCCCCACGTGGGGTATAGTCACAACTCCATCTACATTTTAATGAGTAAAAGGAAACTCTATAGTCTATACTTGGCATTGTGGCACCCCCATATCAATATCTGTTGTGTACTGATGGGGCTTTCATTAGTGTATTTTTTTGCATCTTAATGGATATCACAAACTTGAAAATTCTAACATTTCATGCATTAAAAACTAAGCTATTGACACCTGAGTACTTCCTCTAAGCATCCCCCAGACTCTCTTAGTCTTTCCCACCCCAGTAACTAAAGCCAAGACACTCATCCTTGGATTTTCTTTTTTCCTCTCCATTCTACATCCAATCCATTAGGAAATACTGTTATCAGTTCTTCCAAATCTGTGCAGAACCCAGATGCTTCCCCTTAATTAGACTATGGCCTCTCTGATCCAAGACTCTACCTCCTCTCTCATAAAGTACTGCAGTCACTGGCTGACTCATTTTTGTTCCCTCTTGGTTCTTTCAGTCTATTCTTACAGCAACCAGTGACATCATTTTAAAATCACAAATATATCATGCCACTTCTTTTATCAAAATTCTCTCATGCTTCTTGTCTCACTTAGAATAAAAACAAATATTCTTACTTGCTCTGTGTGGTCAGACCATTCCTTTTATCATATTCCTGTTCACTTTAGCTCACTTGGCTCTGCAGACATCCCAGTCTAGTCACTGATCTTTTAAGACAGCAGACCAGCTCCTGCCTTAGTACCTTTGCAATCCCATGTACTTTCTCTGGGAAGGCCTTCATCAGCTACTCATGTGACTGCCTTATTATATTTTTTGTTGTTTCAGGTAAATGGCACCATCTTGATAAGTCCTTCTTTACACTCTCTCCTAAAACTTTCTGTTCACTTTTTTCCATTATTGCAGAAGTCAGTAAACTATGCCCACTAGTTCAAATCCTGATTATTACCTATTTTTGTCCTTGAGGTTTTTTTGGAACATAGACACTCCCATTTATTTACATTTTGTCCATGTTTATTTCTGTGCTGTAAAGGCAGAGTCCACTAGTTCTGACAGGAGCCATCTGGCCTGCCAATTCTACCATATCTACTATAGGTCTCTACAAAAAAATTGCTAACCCCTATGTTATATATTTTTTTAAACCACTATATACCAAATAATGCATTTGATTTATTTATCCCATTATTGTCTATCTCTTTCTTTTGGGGGTGTAAACTCCTCAGAGCAGAAGTTTTCAGCATGGTGTTTATTGCAGTATACCCACTACCTGGAACAGTGTGTGGCACACAGAATTTTCAATAAATATTTCAGAATAGACAAGACATGGTGGCTCATGCCTATAATCCTGGCACTCTGGTAGGTCAAAGCAGTTGGACTGCTTGAGCTCATGAGTTCAAGACCAGCCTGAGTAAGAGTGAGATCCCATCTCTAAAAATAGCAGTGTGTTGTGGCTGTTGCCTATAGTCCCAGCTACTTGAGAGGTTGAGTGAGAGGATCACTTGAGCCCAAGAATTTGAAATTGGTGTGAGCTATGATGCCAGGACACTCTACTGAGGGTGACAAAATAAGACTTTGTCTCAAAAAAAGAAATATATTTTGTGAATGCATGAAGAAATTTGCCTGATGGCCTATTCTGACTCTATGCACTTATCTCATATATTGTGAATATTTTAATCCCACTATAACTTTATGACATACCTTATTCTTAAAAAAAAATGTAATTCTTTTTTTTTTTTTTTTTTTAGGCAGAGTCTCACTCAGTGGCCCTGGGGTTAAGTGCCATGGTAGCTTACAATAACCTCAAACTCTTGGGTTCAAGTGATTCTCTTGCCTCAACCTCCCAACTAGCTGGGATTACAGGCACCTGCCACAGCACCCAGCTATGTTTAGGGATGGGGTTTCACTCCTGCTCAGGCTGGTCTCAAACTCCTGAGCTCAAGCAATTCACCAGCCTCAGCCTTCCAGAGTGCTAGGATTATAGGCATGAGCCACCTCACCTGGCAAAAGAAAACTTAATCTTCTTAGGAAAACTAATATATATGGTGATCCAATGATTGTTAGCTATCAATTTTGGATTATATCTGGATAATAAAGATAATTTACTCCACAAGAACCTGAATTTTTAAAATTATATTCATGAATGAATTTTGGTAAGAAAATGTGGTATGTGTAACACTGTAAAATAAAGTGAGAATACAAAATATAGGAAACGTTCTTGCTATCTTCATCATTAAAAACAAATATTTTGGAAAAGCTTATGTGCAATTCCTATATGAAACATGCATCTGGTACATTGTGCTTTGTTGAAAGAAGTCCAGACTCTAAAATCAGAAGAAAAAGTTTAGAGCTCTTACCCTACCATGAACCATGAACCTAAGGAAGAAATTATTAAAATATTCACCTTATAGAATTATTTTGAGTATTAAATGTGACCACTGTAATTTAACTCCCCTACAATAAATATTCAGTATATATAAGCTTAAATCTGGAAAATCTGAGCAAATTTTATTAAAAACCAACAAAGGTTATAACTTTATGGATTACTGCTACCCAAGGGAAAATATATGGTGGACAGAAATTTGACTTAGTGTCTTTCTTGCCATTGGCTCAGTGCTGCTTTCTTCTCACGTATTTCTTTATGTGGTTTCATAGAAATTTAAGGTGACCTGACCTAAATTGACTCGGATTTTCCACTGACCGGTTGTGTAGGCTTAAGCAAGTTATTTAACATCTTTGAGATTCAATTTCTCCTTATGTAAAATGAGTATGATAAGAATATCTAACTCATGGTGCCCTTATGAAAGTTAAAGGATAATGCATATAAAGTGCTTAGCAGAGCATCTAACATATTTTAAGTTCTTAAATTTCAATTCATCAAAGCCCTCTTCTCTCTCTTGCTGTTTAAGTTCTACCAGTGATGGTCAGGCAATCATACAGGGTGTAGTTATGTGCATAATGTTCAGGTTTCCTAGCAAATCTAATAATTAAAATATATCTACTAAGGAATATGGCATGATATGTAGCATCCTATCTCCAGAGCATGTAAATTCTATTGGAGTTTTGAAATTTTACTCATGTATGCGTACACACTCACACACATGAAAACTCAAAAGAAATTTTTCTTTGATAAGTTTAAATCTCCAAGAAAATGAAACAAACAAGTATAGATAAGTTTTCATTAATCCTTAAAATGATATCATGCAGTTACTGTATATTTATTCTAGTACTGGGCATACTTAGTCCCTTGAAGCCCATCCTCTCTAATATCCTGTCTTACTCCTAGCATCAATTCAGTTTACAGAGATTTTGGGTTGAGGAAGGGAAGTTTCCATGTTTCTTTTGTTTTATGCAGTGGGTTAAGAAAGAAGTAGTGTTGTAAATTCTAACACACAGCTCAAATATTAAAAGAAGTCTGTCCCCATAACTCTATTCTAAGCTCTGGCATAGTGTAAGTCTGCCTGTTTTAGATTTTTTTTTTTATGCATATGTGGGGTACAATGTGTTAATTATTTTTTATACAATCTGATGTAGTCATATCAAACCAATTAACATGGCTTTCACCTCATTTACTTGATTATTGTGTTAAGACACTTATGTTCTACACCTGACAGATTTGACTTGTACCCTTGTAATATTAAAACTCAGCATTTTCTCCTTTTCATTTGTTTTTCCTACTGCTGCTGTGTACAGACTGGAATGATGTAAAATCCTCTCTACAGTGCACCTGCATGCTCTGTCCCATGGTGCAGCCATTCCCACCCACTTAGAACGCATGTCTCTCTCCCTGGTGTCTCCAATGATCATTATTTTACCTTTATCTGCCTTCTTCTGCATTTCATCTGTATCTTTGATCAGGCTGTACTTTGACCTCTTTCTAGCTTGAAAAGGTTTTAGTCATAGACTTTTCCCACCTTTCCTAACCTTTCTCAGAGTCAATTATTTTTCCAAAGGTTCAACGGCTATGGAATTCCACCAGCTAACTTCAAATAGTAGTCTTCAAACAAACTTTGCTGAAAGGAGTTGTTCAAAGGTGTTTTTATGGTCTAAATAAAACTGAGCCTAGTCAACGTTGTGGAGCAGTCAGAGTTCATCTTTCTCTTCCTTCGTATCCCTCAGAACATGACTATCCCTTCATTTTACCTCTTTAGGGCTTAGCTTCAGCTGGTTGACACCACTGCTTATATATTGAGTTAATAGTGGTCTTCATGGTCTTCACTGCCAAATCTCTCACTATTGAATTTTCATATACCAAGTTTCAAGGATTCAAATGTATTTTACATATAATTTCACAGCTTTGAAATTAGGATAAATCTTACAATTGATGGCCTATCATTATTAAAATGGAAGTATATTTTCTTCCTTAATTGTACATAAAATAACAATGTGTCTTAATAATAGATGACATCTTAGATGAAGCCTAAGTCTTTCATCTTCAATGAAGTCAGAAATTAAGGAGTTCTAAAAAGCATAGACTTTAATTTGTGGCAGTCAATGCCTACCAGTGAAATTTCATGCACAATAAAATCCTAATGGAAGTGTTGTGTTAATATTTGATCAGGGAATAGCCTCCTTTCTTCTTCTAAATCCTACCAAGTGGGTGAATGGTGACTCCGCTGACCTTAACTCCAACAGGAATATCTTAAAATTTAGGTGACACAAGTAGCTTGCATTGCTGGGATGAGAAGGTTAACAGTGTTTTTGCAAAATAAGTTTCTTATATTCAGGAAGATTCTAAAATTGTTTAAAGGAATGTAAATAAAGAGAAAGGAGTGGGTATAGATTATATCCCCGAGGGACTCTCCCTGTTCAGTTAAGCAAGAGATAATAGACTGTAAAACCTATTATATGAAATGCCATAAAGAGCCTTATCCTGATTCCTAGCACTCATATTTGCTTCCTTATGAAAAGGAAAATTTCATGAAATTTTTCTTTATAAAGTAGACGTATGACACTGTAAATGGGATAGAATGAAAATACAATAAACCATACAATCTATTTTGTTTCCTTCCATTAAACTATTTAATTCTATCATTTAGGCTGTGCCCCTTACTCCTTTTCCAATTATTAGTTCACAATTTAGAAGTCTAGGTGAAATATTACCCCTTGCACAAAAATCACACTGCTATTTCTTGTATTTGTCATGAGTTTGCCTGGCTATGTATCTTTAGAAATCTTTCTGAGTTCTTGGGACTACCCGCTTGCAATGGGAAGAATCTGCCACTAGAGTGTGATCTTGCAAATTAGCAACAGAGCAGGAGCTCACTCTCTTCCCAGAAAATTCTATTTACAGGAGCCAGTTATGTTATTTTTTTTTTCTAAAAGTATAATCATTAATTTGTGCCAAAATATATCTAACATGTCATTAAAGCTTAATTATTTAAGATTATGCATCAAAATTGAAAAATCAAATTATAAGTTGAACTACAAGCAATTACTTTCTAGGCCATCACAAAATCTAAATAGATCTTAACTCAGAGAGGAAGCCAACATTCTCTAAACTTTTATATGTTATCCAGATATTTCTGGTGAAGGAGATCCATGGACTACATTTGGATATGCTTTTCAATTGATAATCTTTATGTTTTCTTTGGATTTTTTGAGTATATTTTCTAGTTAATTTAATTTAAATACTATCTCTGAGTATAACTTTTTGTACTCTCTCCAATTCTGACACAACATACTAAGAAACTCTTGACTCAGTCAGAAACATTCTAGTATGTTTCATGACCTTTTACTAACTTTGAAGATCATTTTGAGCCTATTATGCAAGTTTTACTGACAGTCTATCTTTTCCTTAATAAATCAGGATCTTTAGCTCTGTCAGTGCTAAGTCTGGGTGGCTGTTCATAACAAAGGAAAGCGAGTTGCCAGAATAATATTTTTAAAAACTTCCTTTGGATTAAGTTTTCTTTTCATATATATATATCTGCCTTACACATTAGACTCAAGAAACTAAAACCCCAAGTCACTACATAAATCTGCTCTCTCCATTTTCATAATAACATTATAATTTCCATAGTTGGCCATTTCCCTACATTGACTACCTCCTTAAGTTGACCTGATTTTCATAGACCTGATTTTCATCATATTTATATATCAGTACAGAGGACCTACTTCCTTATGCTGACCACCTCCATATGTTGACAAATTTGTTACAATCTCTGGGTGATCAACTTACGGAGGTTCTACTGTATATTTACCCAAGTAGCATAGTATTCACACTTGCTGCATAAACCTTAAATTGATTGAAGAACACATTTAAGGAATGCTAATCTGAATCACAATTATTTGCAGGAATTTAAGCCCAAGAAGAGTTGTACTTATTTATTAAAATTTTTCCTTATCACTGCCAAATATTTTTTTAGCTAGTCCAGGATCACATTTTATCCTCAGGTTCATCAGCTGCACAATGTTGACTAACAGTAAATAGGGAAGAAGTCCAATGCATAAAGGGAGTAAGTTGTCCCCCAAGCCACTGTAACCACCATCTGCTATGTCTTACACATGTTTCTGTCTTCTCTGTGTACAACTTGTTCTGCCCACCCACTCTGCTATTTTAATTTCTTGCCAGCTCAGCCTACCATGATCTGAAAATTCATGGTTTTCCCCCCTCTTTTTTAGCCATTTGATGTCATTGTGAAGAAAGCCAAAGTTATTAATGTGAACCAAAGGATCCAGGTAAAATCTAACCAACTGTTGCATTTGGAAAGTTGGCATTTAGGCTACCTTCTATTGCTTTCAGTTACAACTTCTACAACATTTCCAAGAGATGTTCAAATTTCTTTGAAAAAATCCTACTCAACAATCAGCCAACATGCATTGTGAGTAGCAGTATTTAAGCTAAAAAAATAAAAATAAAAAACTAAATAATGTTTACAATCTAGGTAAAATACCCAGCATTCTAAAGAGAAATGTTTTAATGTGAATGTCAACTTTTAGACTTAACAATTCATTCAAGATATTAATTATGGAGTTCTCATTTTCATTTGTATTAGATCACAAATTCTACAGAGCTACTGAACTCTGAAGAAACTGAGGTCTTTGTGCACAATTTGTAATTCTTTTAAAAATATGTTATTCTCCAATCTTGTCAATATCTGGTTTATCTCTTGAATATGGAACATGAGAAAGAGTACTACTCCTATACTTATGAAAGAAAAGGGCTAAACAGCTTATAAATTCATAACTTTTCTTGAATTCATCCAAGAGCTAAAAGCAAAAGCCAACCAACTAACCAGAACACTGGGAATAGCAGATACCTAAAGAAAAGCATTGGATATAAGCAGTAGCGTCCCTAACACAAAATGCACCAGGCAACATGGGAAACTCAGCTAAAATTACTGATAAATTGCAGGCAGAGAGAAGAGCAGACTTTTTGAGAGTGTGAAGACTTTGAAAACCATGGACAGGAAAGAGGGGAACTCTCATACATTACCAAACTTTATCTCTATGTAACCCATCAGGTTCTAACAGGGAAAAATGGAGGTTGTGGAAGTCCAAAAGGGAGTGTCTAAATAGAGTTTTCTTCATGTAGGACTGGGGGACAGGAAAACTAGTCATGAGAAGGGGCAAGAGGCAATCCACAATGGCCTACCCTCATCCCTATTCTTCTCCCCCATCTCCTTCATGAAACAAAAACCTTGATTTACAGAGGAAGGGATAACAACACATGTTGTTTTTAGTTCATGAAAGCCCATAGCACCTGGCAGAGACAACAAGAAAAAACTATATCCCTAGAGATGGGACACAAATATGTTCTTAGCGAGAACTATGGCTGGATAAAGAGCAGTTATGCTTTGAAAACCACAGCTCTGAGCCCTGAGAACTCTTTCTCCCTTTATGGGAGACCTACTACCAAGCTAAAAACATCTAGTAAGATGAATATGGAATGCTGATGTACATGTTGCCAGAAGCAGACACTCTATTGGGTACAACACAAAAGGGAAGATTGAACAGGGAAAGTGAAATAGAAATTGAGAAAAAAACTGGGAAAGCCAGCCTCTATTTCATTTGGATAAAATCAAGCAATCTAACCATTGCCTAATAGGAACCCCCAAAACCAAATTAGAAAATAATGGGGCAGAAGAAAAATTTGGAAAAAATAATGGCCAAGAATATACTGATAGACACCAAAGCACAAATACAGGAAGCTCGAAGAACATCAAACAGAATTAAAAACTCCTTTCAGGGGATGCTGCCACATGTGGGAGGAGGGTGGACAAACCTAGGCTCATCGGATTAAACCATGCTAAAAACAAAAGACAAAGAGAAAGACGCCTGAGGAGGAAGAAAAGACATTGCTAAGAAATAAAAATATTACTGCTTATTTTTCATTAGAAAATACTTTTAAACAAATACTGCCCTTCCATAAACTTCTATCCAGCAAAAACATCTTTCAAAACTAAAGTAAATGTGGGCTTTTTCAGACAAAAACAAAAACAAAACTCTAGAGAATTTATTTGCATTAGATCTAGTCTACAAGAAATGTTGAAGGAAATTCATCAAACAGAAGGAATATAAGGAAAAGATTGAGAATACACAATTTGGGAGTCTTTACCCTCTTTTTGAAATAGTATATAATTTTATTTGCAATAGATTTTGACTAATTAAAGATTCATATCAAAACCATAAATCAATCACTAAAATATGAAAAGTATCAATAACATATTAATAGTAGAGATAAAAATGATTATTATAAAATGTTATTGAAACAGGAAAAAGCAGAAAAAGAGGGAAAAATAGCAAACAACAGATAGAAAAGCCCAGAGCAGGATGGTAGATTTTAACCCTCTAGGCTTTTGTCTTCTTGTCTCCTTTAGGATAACCTTGGAAAACCTTAATTTGTATGTTTAACAAGAATAATTAATAAGTAATCTTATTTGGAAGCAAGGGGCATTTATCTTAGGATTTTGCTGTGATTTTCTCTATACAAATGCTAATTGTTTTCTCTCTATTGGACAAACTCCTGATTTTAATCATTCATTTGTCAAGTATCCATCATTCTTCTTTGTGCCAAGGATTATGTCAAGGACTGTGGATACAACATTGAACAGAACAGGCACAGAACTTTTACTAATCTTAGAAACATACATGTGCTTGATAAGTCAAGTATAAGTTCCCCAAAACTGTCCTCATGATTTTGTTATTTTTAACAATGACTTTTTTGGCCTGGCATGGTGGCTCATGCCAGTGTTCCTAGCACCCTAAGCAGGTTTGCTTGAGTTCAGGAAGTTTGAGACCAGCCCGAGGAAGAGTGAGAACCTTTTCCTACTAAAAATAGAAAAAGTAGCTAGACACACTGGTGCCTGTGGTCTCAGCTACTTGAGTGGCTGAGGAAGAGAATTGCTCAAGTTCAAGAATTTGATGTTGCCGTAAGTTGTGATGCCACAGCACTGTACCCAGGGTGACAGATTGAGACTTTATCTCAAAAAAAGATAAAAGAATAAATAAAGAGGAAGTATTCAGTTTTAGGCTATTACTGTTCACCTATATAGTTAAAAGTTCTGATTCATCCTGTCTTCAGCCAGGCAATCTCCTGACCTCTGCCCAGACAATTCCCCTGAATCATCTCCTGTGCTACAAAGAGCAAAGGACATTTCAGGGAGACAGGAATCATATGTAATGTCATAAATCAAGGACATCTTAAAGTGGGGCTTACAGGTTACAAGTGGGTTTAAAGATTCTTTAGTTTACAATTTGATGAACGAGTTAAGCTTCTTGGGTGTGGCTCAAGGTCATGGTCCTCAAATTTGGCTCAGAATAAACCTCTTTAAATTATTTCTTTATAAAAGGACACTCCCAAAACCAGACTGAGGCAGGGATGGGTGTTTTAATTCCTGAAAGGAGGGGGAGAGATGTTAGAGAGAGAGAAAATAGCTTTATTCCTTTTCAGGCTATTCTGTGTTACAAAATGATAACTATAGGATAGTTACCTGAGAGAATTATAGAGGGACCAAGTTGGAATTCCTAATTTTGATTTGCCTTGGGCTTATTCTTTCTCGCCACATCCAGTTAGGTGAGATTCACTTATCATTCTATTTGTATTTATTGAGTGCCCAGGTTATGTCAGGCATTTTATCCTAGGAATGTGGTATGAAGCAAAAAAGCAGAAGACCCTGCCTACACAGAGTTTATATTCATTGTAAGCACGGAAAATAAATAAATAAGTAAATAGAGAATAGGTAAGATGTTGAGAAATGGCTATTTTTGATTCAAGCTCTTTATTAGTTTTTGCGACTCTGACTAATTATCTGGCATCGTTTCCCTTTAGCCTCTTTTCTCGTGAATTCTACCCCTATGTTACCAGAATTTCTTCCTTCAGTAGGTCCTTGGTTTGAGGAATTTGAAGAATGAACTCATAGACCACAGATCCCTGGTAGGATAGGATTGATTAGACAGAAAGTAATACAGAAGGAGTAAAAATCACCAGAGCTTCTGGCAAAGGGAAAGACCCAAGTCAGAAGTCACATGGGTCATTTATCCAGGGGTAGATATAGTCTGGAGAATTAAATTTTCCCCAGGAACTTGATAGATGGAAAAACACCTTTTCAAAGTTAATGAGTATTAACAAATGAATGAATGAAGTTCCTTCCCTTGGCTAAGGTTATTAGTTCTTTGTAGCTTTTGCTTTAGGGAAGGAATTAAGGGTGTGTGCTCCCTACTAAAGGTGGAACCACCCAAAACCTTTTAGGCTGCTTTGTTCATGACCTTGCTAGAGCCCAGAAAGTATAGCCTGGAAAGGGCAGCCTGTTTGTGCTGCTCCTCTACAGACAGGGGTCTGATTTCTGAGCTCACTTGGGCTTAGAGAATGGGGGGGGGGGTCCCTGTCCAGCCTTGAGTGCCCTGTATCACCTAGGTTGCCTTATACTTCGATTTTGCATCCCTGAACTCTGACCTCATATGACTTACCTCAGCACCTTTTCTCTTTTCTAAGGCCATAAAATGTTGGAATGATCCTGGTACTCGTGGCATATTTCTCTTCTCTTTAGGATTACACTCTGTCCCATATCTAAAACCAAATGCCTTGTGTATTTTTGGTTGAAGGGAAAGTCCATTACCAATCTCATAAAACGATATGGAAGGAGACCTGAGATTTATATGATGAACATGAGTTTAGAAGGATGGACAATTCCAAGTGAGGTTATAAGAAATAGTCTATGTGTGGGTGGCACCTGTGTCTCAGTGGGCAGGGTGCTAGCCCATATACTGAGGATGGCGGTTCAAACCCGCCCCAGCCAAACTGCAACAAAAAATAGCTGGGCCTTGTGGAGGTCACCTGTAGTCCCAGCTACTCAGGAGGCTGAGGCAGGAGAATTGCCTAAGCCCAAGAGTTGGAGGTTGCTGTGATCTGTGTAATACCACAGCACTCTACCAAGGGCAATAAAGTTAGGCTCTACAAAAAAAAAAAAAAGAAAGAAAGAAAGAAAGAAAGAAAGAAAGAACGAAAAAAGTGATAGTCTATGTGTAAATATGAAAAAATAAATATATTTTAATTGATTTACAATAATTATATATTTATGGGATAGGTAGTGATGTTTCCAAACATATAAAGCATAGTGACCAGATCAGGATAATTAGCATATTCATCATCTTAAATAATTATCATTTCTTTGTGTTGGGAACATTCAATATCCTCCTAGCTATTTGGAACTATATATTATTGTTAACTATAGCCATCCTACAGTAGTGTAGAACACTGGAAATTATTACTCCTGTCTGGCTGTAATTTGTCCCTTTCATAAATGTCCACCCATCCTCCACTTCTCCCTACTCTTCCCAGCCTCTAGTACCCTCTGTTCTACTTCTTACTTCTATAAGCACTACTTTTTTTAGCTTTCACATATAAATGAGAGCACGTGGTGTTTAACTTTGTATTTCTGGCTTATTTCAGTTAACATAATGTCCTCCAATTCCATCCATGTTGCTGTGAATGACAGGATTTTATTCTTTTTATGCATGAATATTATTCCATTTTATGCACACTACATTTTCTTTATCTATTCTTTGTTGACGGACATTTAAGCAGATTCCGTATCTTGGCTATTGTGAATAGTGCTACAACTATTGCTGTGGATCAGATTTGTTAGAACAAACCTTAGGGTGCAGATGATTCCTGATCTACTAAATCCCTTTCCTCCGTATAAATGTCTAGTAGTGAGATCACTGGAGCATATTCTAGTTCTACTTGTAGTTGTTGAGGAACGTCTACATTTTTCTCCATAGTGGCTGTCCTAGTTTATTTTCTTGCCAAAGGTATCTAAGATTCTCTTTCCTCTCCATCCTCGCCAGCATTTCTTATTTATTTATTTATTTTTGTCCTTTTAATAGGAGCCAAACTAACTGTGGAGTAGAGTGTGGTTAGAAAAGGAAAACAAATTATGTCTAAGAATTGTGAGTGAACTCAGATAATGCAAGAGGGGAAGGCAAGAGCCACATCAAGAAAAGAGATGTGTGGATGACTGAACACTTACTGGTATTTATCTCCTGTCTCAACTTTTCTCCTACTGTGTTGCAGTGCATGTTGACTTTGTTTGCATATCTCCACTATAATATAAAGGTGATGGGCGTGAAACCACAGCTGATCAGTCCACTGTCATATTTCCAAGTGCTGTTTCATAGTAGACACTCAAATATTTGTCAAATTTGTTGTAAATGTGTGTGCTTTTGTATGTGTTGAACACGTTCCTGTGCATATATATGTATGAACTTGTTTCAAGAATTAAGCCATTTAAAAATATTACTGAACAAATCAAAGTAAAAGTTATTACCTCTGATTAAATGGGTTA
Organism: Galagoides demidoff; assembly: GCA_963574575.1. Taxonomy (NCBI): domain Eukaryota; kingdom Metazoa; phylum Chordata; class Mammalia; order Primates; family Galagidae; genus Galagoides; species Galagoides demidoff. The sequence continues at coordinate 118,593 of CAUYQV010020652.1, read as the reverse complement.
TTTCTGGAAGTATACACATTCTGCCAGAAAAATAATATATTACTAATAAATTTATTGATTTCATTTAAGTTTCAAATTTGGGCCTTCATAGTAAAACTACCTCAGGAAAAAAGTTCAAAGGAATCATAATTAAGTCAAATAAATACAAGCATGAATGTCTGACAAAATATGTTATTAAATCAATGAAATATCCATTTTGAAAAAAAATGAGTATTTTTTTTGGAAAAAAAATGAGTTACTAGTGTGACTCTCTTGGTAGGTCAACAGCCTGGAGAGCCTCAGAAAAAATCTAATACAGAAAGCCTAATTGTGACCACAAATGGTCTGAGAGAGAAGTTTCATTGAGAAGTAATTTTCATGATTTTCTATACCATTATAACTTATTGCTACCATCCTAATCAAAAGACCTGATATTCCAGATTTTCTCTGCAATACTATTGTGTAAGGGATGTTTCAAAAAAGTCACCTTGAACAAAAAGAGTAAATGGCCAATCCAGAAAAACAAAGGCTTCAATGAAAAATAATAATAAATATTTTAATTCTTTCTAAGTTTGCATTTAGATGTAGATGTCAGAGGTTTTACACACCAAAATAAATAATTAAACTTCTGAGATATTCCACCTGATTTTAATTTATATATGTTATGCAGTTAGCTAAATTCTACCTAGTGTCTAGTTTCCTTGTTTTATTTTTTTCAAAAAATATTTGGGATATCAAAATTCAGTCATATTTTAATTATTACATGTGAAATGCTCTACTTTGACTTAGACATAGAATATTTAAATTTCATACATTTTTATTTTTCACAGATATTATGACATGGTTTATAGGTTGTAGGCACTTATTACAAAGTTATCAAGTAAATGCTTCTGATTTTGTTAGAATAAACATTTATTTTTTATTTTAGCCCAGGAAAAGGATTTGCTAGGCTGGGTGCAGTGGCTCATTCTAGCACTATGGGAAACCTAGGCTGGAGGATTGCTTGGGACTAGGAGTCTGAAGTTGCAGTGAGCTGATGATGTACCTGATGCCACGGCCCTCGAACCAAGGTGACAGAATGAGAATGTCTCTCTGTCTTCTCTCTCTCTCTCTCTCTCTCTCTCACACACACACACACGTGACAGAATGAGAATGTCTGTCTTCTCTCTCTCTCTCACACACACACACACACACACACACGGTTGCTAAACAATTATCCTGAGAATTTAAGGTGAATTTGTGAAAATTATGGAGGTCAAATAATTAAAATAATGTAATAAATTAAGGTAAATAGATGAGATTCCTTCCTCACTTTTGAAGAGATATTTTCAATCTGCAAGAGATATTTCCAGGCCAAAAGAATTTAGGAAGACATGTTAGGGTTAAAATCATTTACTATAAGTAAAGTACACAGAAACTTAGCTGACTGAATAGATATTTTAATGGAATTGTTTTTTTTTTTTTTTTGAGACAGAGCTTCAAGCTGTCCTTCTAGGTAGAGTGCTGTGACCTCACTGCTCACAGCAACCTCCAACTCCTGGGCTCAAGCGAGTCTCCTGCCTCCGCCTCCCAAGTAGCTGGGACTATAGGCGCCTGCCACAACACCTGGCTATTTTTTGGTTGCAGTCATCATTGTTGTTTGGCAGGCCCTGGCTGGATTCGAACCCGCTACCTTAGGTGTATGTGGCTGGTGCCTTAGCCACTTGAGCCACAGGCGCTGAGCCTTAATGGAGTTGTTGATGAATAACTACTTATTAGCATACATGAGAATTTTATAAGTGAAAGATAAAAACTAAGTTCGACCCCTCTAGAAATACTTGGGCCAGGTCTGCACATAGAAATACCTTCAGAACTAGGGCAGGTTGCTTCTCTATATCCCTTTCAGTATGTGTGTGTTAAAGTACACTACACTACCTTTTCAAGTGTTGAATATCTGCTCTGTACAAAAGTTCCTCCCCAACTGAAACTGAAATCTCTTACTTCTATTTCATAATTTCCAGCAAAAAGAATCTGACTGATTTGGCTTGAGTCAATTTTCCTTCTACATTTTAACTCTAATAGATAGTTTTAAAATACTCTCCTGTGTTATTTATTTACTTGCCTTATATATAATGAATCTTTAGGATTCAGATAAAAATTAGGAATTATAGTATTTACAACTGTGATGTGATTCATTGCATTACCTGTGTCATCTACAGGACAACACAAGAGTATTCTTGTCACACAGCATCAACTTAAAATCTTGGAGACAGTTGTAATGAATTTATATTAACAGGGTCATGAAAGCACAAAGCTTTGAGGAAGGAAAGTTTGAGCCTTACTATCAAGCAACCATCCCCCAAAGGAGTGAGGACAAAGGTCCCATTAAGCTGAAGTGGAAGGAGGGATTCGTAAATATCCACTCCAGCACAAGGACTGAGACAAAGTCATCCATGTTTTCTTCCTTTTTTCCTTGTATTAAATTTTTCCCTTTATTTTTTACAAGAAGCATTAGTGAACATTAAAATGCAGCTTAATTTTTAGAATACGCTTATGTATAACCAGGTAAGATTGTGACAGAACTAGAAACAAAATTGATAGCAATCTGTGAAAAATATGATAAATAAGGGGACTTATTATCTTCTATTTTTTGAAAAAGATGAGAGTGTTTCTATTCAAGCAGAAGATAGTTGTAGCAAACTGAGCAGAAACAAAGCACTATTGCTATGTTATGGAATGATACTTAAGTATGAATAAAAGTGTGAGTGAAGTGTGTAGCAGCCCGTATAGCCTATGGCTAGGAAGAGTGAGAGTTATAAGAAACATCTATATATCTCAATAATGGAACACCTTGGTGAAAAGTGCATGGAGAGGGATTTAGTTTTAACAAGCAGGAGAGAGCTCTTGAGATGAGAGCAGTGGTGAATTGGCAGTCTCTACACCTGTGGTGTTGAGAGGCACGAGCTCAGCCTTATGTTAGGCTGGAGGAGCAGGCAGACAAAAAGCATGAGCATTCTATCATGGGCACACTTACTCTGACTCTGTCTCCTCTCCTGCCTGCAGAACGCCAGCACGGCGGCTCTCTGCTGAAGATTACCAAGCTCTGCTAAAGAGTCACATCTATCTTTCTAAGAAGACTGCTTTACTCTCTCTAAGACACACATACTCTCTCTCTCTCCAGTTAAATTAGATAGCCCTCAAGCACCTAAGAGAAACTGTACTGAGCAAGGGAACTTAGCGGTCCGCGTCCAGAACCTATCTAAGCTGGGCCCGAGACCTGGCCAGTCCCAGGCCCTGACAGAAGAGGACACATAAGAAGCACGCACCTTCCTTTAACAAATATGTTACTTGAAGAAAGCAGGAGCAGAATCTTTTTCCGAATTGTGCTCTCATATAATGTCTTAGACACATTAACAGTCCACATCCCTTGTCCTCCACTAACAAAGCCATGGTATCTAGAGTCAAAGGGGGCATCTCCTGACCATGATGAAACATACTTGAGGCAAAGAGAATATACTGACATGTGTGGTTCCAAACAATGGAAAGACCCTGTCCATTAAGGAAAAAAATGAGCCACTAGACCAACCCTTTCATAGCTCATTCTAGACATCTTGAGGGAGATAATACAACATCAATAATTTCAATCATTTCAGGTTATGAACTTTGATTCTTGAATCAAATTTATTTTAAGTATCTGGGTAAGAATTCCTGACCTGAGCTGTTTTCCACACTGAGGAAAACCTTATCAGTGAGACCTTCCCGGACAACCTAGTATAGAAAGGATCCCTTCTCTGACAAGCTCCATATAGAAGTTTTATTCGTAACAGCCAAAAACAAGGAAAAATATTCTTAAAAATCAAGTGTTTATAACTACCCAAATTACCCCAGCCAAAATAACTAATGTTTTTATATACAAAAGGAAAGAAAAAAGTAGTTTTCACTCTATCAAGATGTAGGGAGCAGCACCTTAACCAAGTGATTAAATACTGACCCAAGCGGGCATCGCGTGCTTCTCGGGAAGGGGACCTTCACTTCCGTGGTGGTGGTGAAGGAAATCAGGATCTGAATGGAACCACGTGAAGCATCAAAGGAATATAAATTGAATTACAAAATAACCATCCTGCGCTTCACAAAAAAGATCAAGATCAAGGTAGAGAGGGAGGAAAAGAGGCTAAAGAGATATGGCAACCAATTACAATAAGTCATCCCTGAGTAAACCTTGGGCTGGGGAAATACACAGATGCAGCCCATTAGAATGGTCAGCCTAATTTGAAGGCAGATTGTGGATCAGATTGTAGTACTGTGTTCCTGTGTGGGGAAAAAGAATACTACACACAAAAGTATCCAATGTAAAGAGGCATGACATCTCCAAGTTACTGTCAAATAATTCAGAACAATCTTACGAAACTGTTGGAAAATTAAAACACCTGTGTGCACTCATGCACAGGCACTGACACACACATACCCCTTAGCTCATGCACTACTTCCCAGCGTTCTTGATCTCTCAGTCTGACACAGACGTTGTGTCTCCCATAGTAACCTATACATACCACCACCATCTTTTATGCTGTATGATAATCCTTGCTTTTTCTCCTTTCCTAAGGGAATCAAACTACTCGAGGGTAGAAACTGTGTCTTGTTATAGCTTGTTATAATTAGAGTGCTAAAAGATGGTTATTGAGTAAGCAGATATAGATGTTTAAGTTTTCAGAAATATACCTTCTACATATAGAAGAAAAATACCTTACTATTAAGATAATTGTGTGTAAATCTGCAATCTTAAGCATTTTCTCAATCATCTGATAGGAATTTGAGGTGGCCTGTGTGATTAATTTTAGAAGACCTAATAATCTATGCTGAAACACATTTAATATTTGGATTTTTATTACCACTAATTTGCTCACCAGTGACCAAATAGAGATATTTCAAAACAGAATGAATGTGATTAAAACAAAAGAATTATGTGCCAATCCTAAACACACACACACACACACACACATATATATACTATGTGACATTGTTTTAACTTCAGGACACAGTACGTTACTTAGTAGGAAGAGAGAATAATTATTTTATCTATCTCTTTTTAACCTCATTCTACCTTTGTCTTACTTTCTCGTGTTCAGCTACAGGAATATTTACACAATTTCCTCATCCAGTTAACTAATACTTGCCAGCTCTATCTTGTAGGAAGAGAGTTTAGTGTAGGTATTATATATTAGGTTTCTTACTACCAGGAGTAGTTTATTAGAAGGAAATTATGATTATCCATTTCTGACTTTTTCCTCCATACGGCGGATTCTCTCTCCACCCTTTTACTCACTACAGCCCAGATGGAGTCACCGCACTTGAGAATTAAAGTTGGCGGTCTCAATAGAACTCCACCCCTATTTGTCCTAGAGGCTTTTGCCTTACAAAGAACACAGTTTCTCTAACCTCCTATGGCCGACCTTCCCACAGTCAGGCTCTAGCTAGGCCCCAGTGAGTAATTCAACCTAAATTTAACTGAATTCCGTGATTGGGTAGGTAGGTCCAAGTGGTTCTCACTCTAAACAAGGGCCTCCCATCTGGTCTGTATCTACACATATAGTGACAATTTGGCCTCATCTGTCATCTCTTTACTTCTTGATTATTTTTCAGAACTCTGATGGAGAAGGATATTTATTGAATATCCCTTTGGATGCAACAGAACAGATAATGACTGGTATTGTTTATATAGTGTTTAGCTCTAATAAAGTCAGCGACGGAACCATTCTCTTTGATCTTATATAACTACCCTAAATACTATATTTGGGGTTGCTTCTTGAGAATGGACTCATTTAGAAAAAGAAGGCTAAACAGAAGGATGTAAAGTCATTTAGAAGAACTAGTGAGAAGCAATTCTATCCAGCTTCTACCTGAAACTAATTTTATTATTACTCTGGCAGAGATCATTCTTACTGGGATACGTGCACTGAGAAATTCTCACTTTTATCAAAGTGCAAATGAGATAGACATTCTTTTTCTAGATTCCCATATTTATAATATCCTCAAACAGTTTTCCATAGTATATTTCCAGAAAGATTAATATGGGTCATGTGAAAATGGTTAGTATATTGAGGAAAAACTGGATTGTGCAATATTAATCAGATTTATCTTTTACAATCCATTATTCTAAAACTGTCTTCTGCTAATCTCTGAGAGGTGAATATGGTATGTACTGCTCCTGTTTGCTTGGGATGTTTCATCATGAGAGATTCGTCTCACTTGTAATTTCCAGAAGTAAAATGAGCAGCTGAGTGACGTGCCGTTTCCGGCAGGCACACATGGCACATGTACAAGTTTCACTGCAGTGACTTCAGACCCAGGGTGTGGGCCTTGGCTTTGCCTAGCCAGGAACACTATTTTATCAGTTTTCCAAGGGATGGTCGGGCTCTAGAGGACTCATTAATGCTAAATAAGCTTACAGGAAACAGATTTATAAACTAGAATGCCAATTTATTCACTTACACAGAGCAACGCACTGCGCTATGTAACAGAATACTTGTATCAGCTGGCAAGAACATGCTCCTTCCCAGTAAAAAAGTCTTCTTGGGAAATCAAAATAAGATCAGATGGTTTCTGTGGTGACTTGAGATGTGAAATGATGGAAATTGAATGATATTGGGGAATATTGTGTCAAATCGTAGTAGACGGATGCATCCTCCTGCATTTCAGGTTTATACTGGCCAAAAAATAAAGAACAACCCCACCAAAACTAGCCTCCAACCCACTGTTGGAGTTATTGCTGAAAAAACACCGACTGATTTTAGTATTTACTTTAAAAATAAAATTAAAAAATGCCACCGTATTCCTTTCACTTCAGAAAAAGATGCTAACACTTTTTATAATGGCTACTCCCCGCAGTTAATCCCTTTCTACCTTCTCGTTCATTACTTACATTTCTGATTACTGTTTTGCCTGTAGGGTTTTGGGAAGAAAGTTCCATAGGTTCCTTGATGAATTTTAGAGAACCTATTCATCTTATTATCAAGACATGTAAAATAGCCTCTTAGGGAGGGTGGATTCTACAAATGGCTGATCTCATTTGTTTTGTGTTGAATGATAACAGCTTCAATTCTCAAGGTAACCATTTCACGTCCATATTGATACATTTTAGTGTGCTTTCTACATAAGAAGCATATTATCCATGTAAAGACCACACAACTACAAAACTAAAATCCTCTATTGCTGCTGAATGTTGAGATATAAAACTTGTTTTATATCAAACAAGTTTTTTCTCTTCTTGTAAGGGGGGCACAATTCAGAACTCCACAACTGCAAACATTAGACTGTCTTGAGATTGTCACTGTCAATGATTCAGTATAAGACACGGCATATAAATAGCTCCCTTATGCCCAGCCATTGCGTGTGGCTCATGACACAAAGGTGAATGTGATTCAGAATGTAACTTCAAGTGTATATTGATGGTATTAAATATGGATCAGAATTTGTTTTCAGGTTGAGCAAATGACCATCTGCCTACTAGCCATTCATTTTGAGGGTACCAGAAATAAATTGGTTTCCCTTGAAAAATCCTTCAAAACTAGTTGATTCTTCACTTCTTACCGTTAAAGTCTTATCATTTTACAGTAACAATTTACTTTGTCTTGAATGTAAATTTCCCTGAAAGAATTTTTTTCTCTGCTGTGGGTCATGTGAAGCTGAAGCAAAGAGAAAAGAAGGACCAGGAGACCCTGACCGGAAGCACATTCTGCTGAGTCTGCGACATAGAGCCTCCACTCCTGGATCACTTTCTTATCATGTCCCCTCGGATGAGTCATTTAGCCCATGCGGGTCTCCTTTTCCCTATCTTATTAGGAGAGTTATAAATGCAGATAACTATGGCTGTTAGGCATATATCCTAGCAATTGAACTGGTCAAAGCTTAAAAAACTAAAGAGTTGTGGGGAATGGAGACATAAAAGATGCGAAAATGAAACTTGAAGCCACATACATCTGTCTACAGTTGACTTAGTTGTAGCTGTTCATTTGGGATCACATTAAGCAACATTTTCTAAACCCTCGGAAGTAGGGTGATACATTAAATATAATGACAGTATGATGGTTAATTTAATATCTCAGCTTGCCTGGTTATTGTGTACTCAGATTAAACATTATTCCTGGGAGTGTCTGTAAGGGTGTTTCTGGATGAGATGGTCATTCGAATTTGTGACCTCAGTAAAATAGATGTTCCTTCCCTATATGAGGGGGCATCATCTAATTCTCTGAGGGTCTGAATAGAAAAAAGGGCAGAAGGAGGAACTTGCTCCTTTTTCCTGCCTGACTGCTTGAGTTGGGACATCTCATTTCATCTTCTCTAGACCTCAGACTGGGATTTACCCCACTGGCTCCCCTGGTTCTCAGGGATGGGGATTTGAACTGAATCATTCACCATCATACTACCAGCCCTGGCGCTCAGCTTGCAGGTGGCAGGTGTGAGACTTCTAACCTTCTCAATCACAACAGCCGATTCCTCTTGATTCTGTTTTTCTGGAGCCCAACTGAGGAGTCTGTATACTTTAGCACCTTCTCCAATATTACATGGTAAAATTATGACTTTTGAATTTTTTACTCAAAATTCCTTAATTTGCAAATGAAAGAACTGGGACCAATTGGATAGAGTTGAGGAAGGACAGGAGAACTCAGAGCCATACACATTTAAATCATAGCACTTTGAAAGCATTTTGCCTTACTTTTAGAAAGGAAAACTAAGGCCTGAAGTAAATAACTCACTAATTCAGGTTTCTTGGGTTGTTAGTAGCTAGCAAAGACCAACATCCCACTTGGATCTTTTCCCCCAACACTCTGTTGTCTGCTTTATCATGTAGATACTGAGAATTGTAGAAAATCTTAGTGATCATCTGGTTCACTCTATTCTCTTTTTAGATGAGAAAACCAACACACAGGATTTACCAATTACCCAGCCACAAAGTTGTCGCTAAAAGCCAAATCTCCTAAGGTATTCATATTTCCACATATTTGATATGTTTTTTACTTTATATAATAAATTATGCAAATGAAAGCAATAGTCAAGACGTCTAAAATGCCTACACAACTATGTTTTAAAATATTATGCACACAGTAATACAATACAAATTTTATGTTATTACATGATTTCATCTCATAACACACAAACATATTTATTTATGTATTTCTATATGTAAACATATATCCCTTGTATTTTTGTTGGTTGAATCTACACCACAATTTCGTAAGTCTATAGGTATTGGAGAGCAACTCTATTTCAGGAGTCATATGTAAACCATTTCTACTCCACAACCTTTTCCATTGGTGATTCTATTTTGGACAAGCGTACAATCTGATCATTATAAAATACGCTCCAATTGTTTCATGAAATCTTGTATAGACACGCCGGTCAGAGGGCAGATGATAAGCTGCTGTCCATCATCAGGAAAGGGTTCTGATATCATGGGAGAACGTCAGTATTCACCACATGTGTCATAGGATTGCTTACCTTTGAGAGGTTACCCATATTTTTTCACAAATATGTAACTGCTAAAAGCATAAGAGAAAAAGACAGTGCTTTGTAACCACTGAGTACTTTTCAGAGGTAATAGGGAGCTCAGAAGTTCATCCATCTATGGAAATTAAACCAATTAACCAAACTAGCTTGTGAGGAATTTGACATTTCACTATACCTTAAGTGAATAAATATGTCCCCTAAAGCCTATTTCGAAATATAACATTTGTCTTTACTTGCGCATTTTCAGCCTTGATATAGGGATTACATTGTTAATATTTTACTTTTAGTTCCTTAATTTTTTTTTTTTAAATCAAACTTTGCTTTTTCTCTCTCTGGGGAACAACAAATGGACAGCTTTCCTCTCTTGTCCTCCTCCTTCCATTACCACCACAGCAGAATGCATCTGAGACTGTAATAATTCAGTGATGAAATACAAAATGTCGCAACGCCATCTCTTTCAAAGTGGACTGAGATTTTGTTATGCCATTTTAGGTGCACTAATAGCAACTCAAGTCCCATGGAGTATCCTAATGTGAATTTAATGAGCTGATAGCATATAAATGACAGTACTGTGAGGGTGAAGGTGACATAACCTTTTTCTTTCTATTTGATGTTTGTCTTTGAAAAACTACAGATCTGTTCAAAATGTACTGCATTATTACTAAGTGGTGCATCACTCACTAAAGAAGCTACTATTGTTTTAGCATTTAAGAATATTTTTTCTTTTACTGGAACAAGTAGCAGGAGCAATTTTTTAATCATTAGGATAATAAAAATCTGAATAGTCTTTTCTCTGAACAAACACAGATTATGCAGTGCTCTGGAATTTATTTTGCCATCGGCTGATGGTCTCCAGTGACAAATATTTACTCATTTGCCCCATATCTTTTGAACGTCACAGTCAGGGATATAACAGTGCTAAATTGAACTTTTAGGGATGGTAAAACTAGCCATCCTCATATGTAGAATTATTTGAGGATGCTATCAAGACAGCATTTAAGAAAGCTTTGTCAATTACAGTAAATTCCTCAGTTGAAATGTGTCTTTCAGTATGGTCCATTGTTTGTAAAAATCCAGGTAAGTAAATTACATTGGAGTAGCATGGTTTGCCTCAGACAATTAACTGAAATAAAATAAGGGGAAATAATTGACAGATTTTTTAGAATAGATGAAAAACAATATTTTTGATGATGATCAGTAATAATAAGCATAATGCTACTTTGTAAAAGTTTATGACACTCCCACATGCCTTTAAAGGGATTTGTACGTAGTATTCTAAAGTGCTAGGTAAGGTATCAGAGCATGAGCATGCTGGAAGGTTTAGGGATGGGATATGGGTCAATGTTTGAAATGAAATAGGTAAGGATAAGAAGCCTGTGTACCCGTGTTTCACTTGACTAAACATCTTTGAATGTCCTCCCATTTTAAAAGGAAATATATACCTCAATATTTTTTATGCCTTTTGAACTTTTTATTCAAACTTCCGTAATCTGCAAATGAAGGAACTGGGACCCAATGGGCTGCATGATTTTCCCAAGTCTCCAGGCTTCCTTAACTACAGAGCTAAGCAAGACGAGAACACTCACCCTCTGATCCCCCATCCTGTGTTTGTTTCACTTTCACAGCTACATGAAGACGCGAAACAATCTTGCAATCCATGATTTTTAAAACTCATCAACCATTCCCGCAGGTCTAAACAACGGAATGTGATCTGAAGGGAAGCTACAAAGTTGAGTATCTCTTTGCAAAAATCTGTCACAACTCAAGAAGTATATCAGCTTTTTAAACAAAAATATACCTTGGGTTGCATTTTTATGAATACAAAAATTAAGCAGCTTAAGAGTCTCAAAAGTTTGGATTTTGGCAAAGTTCAAAAATCTTTTGGTTGCCAGGTGACAAAGCAAAACATATCACATATGCTTAACAACCAACATGTACATATTTTGTCTTTCCAAGGTTTCTAGGGCTGGTCAGGCATAATGATGCATTATGCCTCAAGGAGCTTCCAGCAGGGACAAATGTTTATCTGTTTCAAAAAGCATTTTCTTAATCCTTAACAAAAACAGCCCAATATTTCTCATTGCTTAATGATTGAGTAAAGGTTAACGCACCCAGTAGAGATTTCATTCTGCTTTATATTTGGATTGTCTCAAGGACAGTATTTATTGAGAATCACTAGTTCTATCATGGTTGCAAAGCCCTAAATATATGGAAAGGTTTTTTTTTTAACCTCCCCCACCCCCCAGGAACTATAAAGGCATGTATAATATTTGGCATGTGTATTGTCATTAAAATATCAAATTATTTTTGTAACTTTTGTGTATTATATTGAAGTCCAAGTATTATGTTGCATTTTACATATATTTAAATGCCCTTTTCAGGCTTATGAAATTCCTTTGAGGCAAAAGACCAGTCAAAACATCTTTTATTATATTTAATGCCTGGCTCAACAAAAGGTAAAATGATGTGTTATTCATAGACAAATTCCAAAGAGGATATTAATTACAAAATTAAACTATGCCTATAGAAGAGCAATTATAACCTCTGCTCACTTAAAAGTCAACAGCTGATTTATTGGTTATGCATGGCAATGCAATTTTAGGGCAAGAAAAATAAAAAATCATTTTTGACTTTTTAAAAGAACCTACAGGTTTTAAATTTCTATTCTTTCTTAATGTTTGGAGTAAAATGAGATTAAAATGTAGTGAGACAAAAAAGAGTAACTACTAGGAAAGATTTGAAAAAGAGAAATATTAGACTGTTCTTGGCTCTTTCACTTTTTAGAATTATTCTAAACTGTATTCTGTAGATGTGTAATTTTTATCACAAGGCACAGACCATGTTTCAGTTCACTCCATACTTAATATGAGAAATTATCTTTAACATTATATAATATTAATAATTTTATAAGAAGAGAGTTTAGTAATACTGTACTTTATTGATTTTAAAAGTTATTATTATGTGTTAAAAATAGTAATAGTAATAATTCTGTTGGTTTTCTAATAGCATTGTTGAGTATTTTACAGCAGATTTATGCCCTGGAAAGATTAAGTTAAACTTCTAATATTCACAAAATGCACATTTCTCTAGTAATTTGAACCAAGCTGATGTTCACAATGCTTTGTGAGATAGATGCTATTTAAATAATTTGAACAAATGCTTATTTTTCTTCAGTCTAAAACAAATAATACAATGTGTGCAAAATCCAAGAAATAGAGAAATTATTCTAAAGTTAAGTATCATCCACAATTCTAACCCAGCCAATGACCCTTGTCAACAGGTTTATGTACATTCCTTCCATTTTTTATTTGTCTACATAAAAAATGATAATCTTCTGATTTTTATACAAAATGGATTCACACGTTTGTATTATTTTTCAAAGTACTTTCTTTCAGATATCGATATATTCAACATAACTGACTTATTTCTTCAGATAAGCTTAAGACATTAATATATCCACAGATCATATCCGTGTATCAAATGTATGTAATGAATTAGTTTAATACTCTTCATTGATAGGCACTTGGTTCTTCAAAAATACGTAATATTGCACAGAACAGTAAGCTTTTTCATGTGTGTGTATATTGTGCAGGCATTTTTATTTGAGTAAATTCCCAGAACTGACAATACTGAGTTAAAGGACGTGGAGAGATTCAGTTTTAGAATTTATTACCAAATTTCTCTCTGAAAGGGTTATAATCACTTCTCCAATTGAAAATTGTAGAAATGAGTACAATTACATCAACTTCAAAAGTTTTGGAATTTTAAATTATCATTTTAATCTTACAGTTTAAAAAGAATTTTTTTCCTTGAAAGTCCAATTTGTTTATTCCTGAAACGAGGTGCCTTTTCATATCTGCCTTGGTTATTTATAATGTTATTCAGTGAATTCCTATTGGTGTTCTGCTGATTTTATTATTTTTTCTTGTCAATCTGTAGAAGTCGTTATATGCAACAGTTATATGACTCTGTCATTACATATAAAGCAAATATTTTATCACAGCATGTTATTTGTCTTATGAGTTAAAGATTCTCAAAAACATTTTTGTCAAATGTACCAATCATTTCTAATATCATATTACAGCTTCATTTATTCTCTTAGAATTTCTAAGTAATAAGAGTTTTAGCAGACAAATTTTATTTTATTTTTTTTGAGACTGAGTCTTAAGCTGTTTCCCTGGATAGAGTACTGTGTCGTCACCGCTCATGGCAACCTCAAATTCTTGGGTTTAAGCAATTCTCTTGCCTCAGCCTCCCAAGTAGCTGGGACTACAGGCACCTGCCACAGCACCCAGCTATATTTTGGTTGTAGTTGTCATTGTTATTTGGCAGGCCTGGACCGCATTTGAAACCGCCAGCTCCGCTGTATGTGGCTGGCACCCTAGTCGCTGAGCTATAGGCACTGAGCCAGAGTTTTAGCAAAAATTTAAAGGAGGATTATCATAGGGCAGAATGAAAATCTTAAGTGGCTGAGATGATTATGAAGTACAACTAATATTTGTTTAAATTATAATGGCGTGGATCTATGCTAATGTGGCGCTTTTCTGATGTAAGATGTTATGAAAATAAAATAAACCTTTGTTTCTGAATCTGGTGCCAATTGATTCAGTGAGCCCTACTGAGGATTATAAACACAGAGAAGATTTCATGAGGAACAAAGACAGCCATTGGTATTTATAACTACATGTGTACATTGGGTATTGTTTTTTAGTGGAAATCCCAGTTATGGTTTCACCATTTGCCCTGTGTATGATCCATTGTTATCTGACATAGCATGGAATTCCCAAGAATTCCTAAAAATATCCATGTTGGTCGGGGGAAGATTCTGCAGCATTGTACGTCCCATAGAATCCCAGGCTCCAAAGTGGCTCGGGACGCTGGGGAAGACAGAGAACAAAGCCAAGTGGTTCTCAGTTCAAAAAGCTGGATTTTATTTATTTTTCTTAAATTATTTATTTATTTATTTATTTTTTATTAAATCATAACTTTGTACATTGATGCATTTATGGGGCTCAGGGCACTGCTTCGACATACAATGTGAAATGCTTACATTGAACTAAGTAACACATTCATCACAATTATACTCATTTTTTAATAGTTTTGAAATATACCATGGCATCATGCACATTAAGTGAGGTCCCCTCAAATACCCTGCCTCCTCCCATACCCCCCCTCCCCACCCCTCTCTCTCCTCTTCCATTCTACTTTCTGGACTATAGTTATGTTTTGCCATTCGTATGAATGTGTAGGTTGCTATATATTGATTTTGTAGTAGTACTGAGTACTTGGGATACTTTTCTTTTTCCATTCTTGAGATACTTTACTAAGAAGAATTCCAGCTCCATCTGGCTGGAGTAAGGTTCAAAATCCTAAGGAGGAAGTTGTTTCCCTCTTTTAGGTTAGAAAGGGAATGCCAAGAAATGCAAGGCAGGTTTTGTCCCACTGCAACAAAGAATAAAAGTCTTTTTTTTTTTTTTGGCAGTTTTTGGCCAGGGCTGGGTTTGAACCCACTACCTCTGGCATATGGAGCTGGCACCCTACTCCTTTGAGCCACAGGTGCCACCCAAGAATAAAAGTCTTATAACTCCTTTCATGTCTGTGACACCACGCATTCAGTAGCTATACTGTTCAAAGGATTACAGAAGGCACTGTGTAAAATATGGAGAACTGGATGAATGAGGATTATTATTAGTAGTAGTACTATTCTTTCAAGGAGATTTTTATTCAAATAAGCACAGGACAGAAATAAAACCAAAAGCAAGATGTAGTATAAAAAGAATGCAGACAGATAAAGTGCTATCGAAGTTTTTAAGAAGAAAGGCTTATTGTCATCTATAAATGTCAAACTGTTTATGAAAGAAGTGAGAATTTTACTGAGCAAGAATAAGACATTTAGACATGGAAATATATAATAAACAGTGCCCCATGGAGAGGAACAAGCTTGAGTATTTAAAAAAATAATAATACCTGCTTAGAGCCAAACTTTTTTTTAATCTCAGGTAAAACAGTATCAATAGGTCAAAGTTCATAGTCAGAGTCCATGAACATCACAACATTGTTCTTATCTTGTCATTCACACACACACACACACAAATATACACACACATACGTATTTATCTAAATTTATATATGTACTTATATACTTTGACTCTTGGCTGAAAGCATGAGCCAAAATTATCCAAGTAGATTTCTTAAATAAGTATGAGAGATAAACCACTTACCTTTTATCTGTGATGTTGATAGTTTGAAATTTTTCCTGTTAATGGCTATTCTTACTATGTAAATAAGAAGTTTGATAAATGACAAGCTGCATAGAGTTAAATTATTTAATATATGCTTTTATAAAATGTGCTATTTTATTTTAAAGGCTTTACGGACTGTACCCAGATGTCTTGAGAGGGTTGGATTAGGTTATGAGGAAAAAGGGGATCCAGAGACTTCGATTTTTTGAAAGCATGTATCAAAATCAAAATTATTTTGTTTCTGGGTTCTAACAGGCCCAACATAGCAGAATCCTCACAAGGAGAGCCTAAAACACACAGAAAAACTATCAGGGCAATTTTCAGCATATGTTCTGGAAGGTATTATGTAGAAAAGACTGTCATTTTTATTGATACCTACAAGTAGGGGCTCTTCCAAGGACCATGACCTGGAGACTCAAGGGATGTAGGAAGCTGACACTTCTGCATAGCCCGGTGATATACACAGTCAGGTTAGCATTAAGAAGTATAGGGATTGTCTCTGAGAAAGTGCACACACAGAAAATGGGAATTGTTGGTTAGCACAAGTCACATGTGTACAATACAGGGCAAAGTGACAGAGCAATGTCTCCTGTTTGCCTTCAATTGGGGCATGTCCTTCTATGGTCCACTATCACTGACCCTGAGTTAGGTGTCTCCAGTAAGTAATTTGTGTCATCCTTTTAAAAGGACTCATTCAGATTAAATTCAAATCAATTGTTTTAATGAAATAAGTGGGATTCAACTTTGGCTTTCAGAGTACAGGTGTGTGAAGCTAGGAGTGTGGCTTGGACAACCTTCTAATGAGCCTCTAACCTGATGATTTTGCCTTTCAAATATAAATCACTTTCCTTTCTATATGGAAAGAATCTCATTGGCACTAACATGCATTAAAATCCACTTTACCTTAAAAGGAGAAACACTAGGAGGAATGCAAATAGTTTAAACAAAAAGAACACATTTCATGTGACTTGATCACGAGAAAGGCAGATTGGGAAACCCTCAAGGAAACAAAGCTTGAGCCCTGGAAGCAAATGGTCACCACTGCAAAGCCCAATAAATTCAAGCTTTGTGTATACAGCAGATTGAGTGGCTTTGGAAACCACACCTCCGTCAGTTTATACACATGGCTCTGGTTCTGCTGTTACCAGTGAGATTTTAAGCTTTGATTTATGGAGCTTTTGGCATTTGAGGTTTTGTCTGATTTTGGTTCCATCCTTTTTCTTTCTTTCTTAATTCTTTATATTTATTCTTTTGCAGCAACGCCTTGCCCCCAAACACACGTTTATCTGTACGTGTAATGTCATCTCACAGAACTTACATATTTAATATAAACAGAATGCTCTGAATCAATGTTAAGCACAGCTTCTGTAACTGAAATAATATGGAAATTCGTATAACCTGTAATTATAAAAAGTATAGTTACAGGAAAGAATTTTTTCCCAGTCTCTTCTGGGAACCCTACATGATTTGTTTATTCACCCCACATTTGATTTATCACAAATGAAATGATTTGCCATCAAATTCCCCATAATGTAACTTTTCCACAGGTCGCGGGTCTAAAATATGCCCAGAATAAGTTCAAGTTTGAAGAGACTAAGCCCGTCAGTGTTGGCTAGGTCCTCTAGTGGACAAATAGAGAATTAACATAAGAGAGATTGGTTGAGTGAATTGCTCAAGACAATCTGTTAACTCACAAGCTGTGTGTTACTTACCCTGTCCCCTGACCCTTGAGCAGAGATGAGATTTTGCTATGTAGCACAAGTTGTGTCAAACTGCCAGACTCAAATGATCCTACCACCTTAGCCACCTGCACATGCCACTATTCCCAGCTCTAGACTTCTTTCCTCTGGAACACATGCCATGCCAAAAGCCTCAAAGTCCTAGGTCTAATAACTTCCTTACCTCGAGGATAAGAAATTTGAAGATCAATGAGCCTGAAGTACCTAATGAGCTGGCTTTCTGTGGGACAGAATAACTTTCATGTTACCAAGAACACTCACAATAGTCATTCATCCTGAACACCAAACAAAATAAAACAAACAAGAGGGGAAGGGGAAATAGCAGGGAGAGAGAAAGTTAATTTGCCAATGGATCAAGTCCTTTTAATTGATGTTTTGGATGTTTTCATGGTCAAGACTTTGGTGTAGTCTCTCCGTGTCTGCCCCTGTCCAATTGCCCTGGAGCTGTGAAAGCCACCATAGTGAGGTTCTGCTGGATGAAATCTCGGCCTCAGGAAAAGCTGATGAGCAACTTAAAAAGATAGGAGTGGTTAGCAGGGCATAATGGCAGGCACCTGTAATCCCAGTACTCAGGAGGCTGAGGCAAGAGGATTTCTTGAGTTAAGAGTTTGAGCCATGATGATGCCACAACACTTTCTCTGGGCACTTTATATTTATTCTTTTGTGGCAATGTCTTGCCCCCAAACACAAGTTTATCTGTACATGTAATGTCATCTCATAGAACTTACATATTTAATATAAATGGAATGCTCGGAATCAATATTAAGCACAGTTTCTGTAACTGAAATAATACGGAAATTCGTACAACCTGTAATTATAAAAAGTATAGTTACAGGAAAGAATTTTTTTCCTGTCTCTTCTGGGAACCCTACATGACTTGTTTATTCACCCCACATTTGATTTATTACAAATGAAATGATTTGCCATCAAATTCCCCATAATGTAATTTTTCCACAGGTCGCGGGTCTAAAATATGCCCAGAAGTTCAAGTTCTGAGAGACTAACCCCGTTAGTGTTGGCCAAGTCCTCTAGTGGACAAATAGAGAATTACCTGGGTGACAGAGTGAGACTCTGTCTCAAAAAAGAAAAAAAAAAAAAAAAGGTGGGAGGGAGAGTTTGTAAACAGAGTGCTGACACGCCTCTCTTTTTTTTGAATACTCTCAAAGACAGAAGTACCCTCTCCTTAGTTGTCTGACAAAATTCAGATTAAAAAAATATCATGTAAGTATCACTGAAGTACGACCGTAGCACAGGAATACTTGAGCTTCCTGGATTAAGATGTGTAATCCATTCACATTCCTTCTAACCCCTTAAGCTTTATTTATTTTCTCGAATGGGCACATAAGGCCTTGGAGTTATATTTACTTCTATGTACAGATTCCCACCACGATCAGAGCTCTCCTGAATACATTAAATACCAGCCTCTCTCTAGGATAATTGATATCTCTTCTCCACAAAAGTGTCAGCCCCCTTGGGTCGGTTTGGTATCATAATGAACTTTCATTTTCTGTCTTTTAGGAGTCACACGGCCTGGAATGGAAGTAGAGGAATTTAATGTCTTTCACTAACAATCAGCACTTCACTTTACTTCTTTCTCTCTCAGTCAGGGAGTTAGTTTTATTGAAAAACTTCAGTGTCTTTTGTATGTGCTCTGACCCTCCAAGGTCTATCTTTGTGTAGCTCTGTGCCACCATCACAATGTAATTTTATTTGTATTTTCCCCTCTGCAATCGCATATTTATACACTGTTTTGCTCTGAAGAGTTGAAGACATATCTCTGACAATTGAGGAAAGTAACAACTTTACTCAGGTACAGTGTGCTGGATGCAATGTCTATACCACTGGGGTATTTTATTTTATTTTGATTTAGTTTTTTGCTTTCAGCACCCTGACATGAGCTGCTTATTCTGCGAGAGGTACCCCAACTAGTTGCTGTGACTAACAAAACTGGTCAGTGAGAGGAGTCACCTGGAAAGCTTATTTAAAATTGTCTCAGCTCAGATCCAAGAGCTCAGGGGCCAGGAATTCATATTGTCTAAAATCCTGTGATCAGTGACCCTGTGAGCAAGACTTGATATTCACTTCCATGAAATTCAAATCTCAGCTGATTAACTTCTTAAACCTTACTTTCTTATCTCAAACTAGAGATCAGTTCAGAGGAATATGTGAAGGTAAAAGCAAATTATCCATATAAAGAACATGGTACAAAGTAAGAGCTCAACCATTATTTTCTTCCTCCTTTACTCAGAGCTTACAATGAAATCTGGGTATTGGGCACTGCCTGTGGCTCAGCAGGTAGGGTGCCGGACCCATATACCTAGGGTGGTGGGTTCAAACCTGGCCCCAGCCTAACTGCAACAAAAAATAGCCAAGCATTGTGGCAGGTGAATGTAGTCCCTGCTACTCGGGAGACTGAGGCAAGAGAATCACCTAAGCCCAAGAGCTGGAGTTTGCTGTGAGCTGGGACGCCACAGCACTCTACCAAGTTTGACAAAGTGAGACTCTGTCTCAAAAAATAAAGAAAGAAAGAAAGAAAGAAAGAAAGAAAGAAAAAGAAATCTGGATATTTATAAGGATTCACCAGTAAAAATGACCGTTTGCAAGGAACATATTTTTCCTGTTAATTTTTTTTCTTTTGCAGTTTTTGGCTGGGGCCAGATTTGAACCCACCACCTCCAGTATATGGGGCTCGTGTCCTACTCATTTGAGCCACAGGTGCCACCCTTTCCTTTTGCTTTTTTATTCTTCCTTTTCTGGAATACATTTCCTCCTCCCAAAGCTGCAGGACAGAATAGGAATCACTGCACTTCCCGTACTAAGATTGCAGCTTGCGTCCATCAGAAAGCCATCCGGTCACAAAGTACAGAGTCCCCACCTGGTCCTTCTCCACTTCCCCTTTCCTTCCTCATCACAGGGAGGAATGTGTTGAGCCCATCCATCTTGCTGAAATTCACCTGAAGGAGACATTAGTCTTTGCTTTTGTCTTTAGAGCTCTTACTCTGTTGATTCTTTACTCTCAATAGGCACACTAATTCCAGGAAGTGGTTTATTAGAATCTGGTTTAGTTTACATGCAGATTGCTTTTCCAAGATGCAAATGGCAATACTAGTAAGGGAGATAGCAACAGTCATCAAGGCTTTTGAACTCAAATTTGCACATACCAAAAAAAAGGAAAAATATTGCTAGATAGAAGGTAACTCAACCCGAGATGCAGAGACCATCTGTATCTGCTTCATCCAAGAATCCCTTCAGATTTGCAAATCATGTTGATTAACTTCTTAAATGTTTTTGAAATAGAGTACCTTCCCAGTAGGAATATAACTAGCCTGTCCAATAATTTGCTAGTCACATCTTTAGTAACCAGTTGATTAATTGCCATCTCTGAACACTTGGATTCTGCTTACAAACATGGCTTCAGTCACCACTGAGAAGTTTAGCTAAGTAGAATTGACCTAGAGGTCCAAATATAATCTCCCCTCTTTCCTTCACAACGTATAAACCAGAAAGCTCAGGAAATCAATTGGAAATGGGACGCATTTACAATAAAAACTAATTAGAGGCTAAGTGTGATTCTGAGAAACAATAGAGCAATCGGAAAGTACAAGTTAATATAGGCAGGCTACAATAGGGCAGACAAATAAAATGAACCTCTACAAAAAAGAGCTATGCCAGAAACAGAATAATTCCCATCCCTCTAGTCCAAAGAGTTCTTCGGAATTAAATACTTAGAGGAAAAGCAGAAGACATTACTAAGACATTACTGTCCTGGGTAAAGAAGTTGCATGGTGTAAAATCTGACATGGTAAGCGGCCTCCATAGTCTCCTATCACCTGCCAAGCCTTCTTGACGTTTTTTCCCCCTTCTTCATATCTTTTTCATATCAAGTCTGGTGTGGGCTGCACTTCTCTTTTCTCTTTCCTGGCCAAGTGATCCACAGGTATTTGTGGTTTGATTATCTGTCTCAATTCATGCTATACCTACTGATAATCCAAAGTGAGAATACATGTGTAGGTTGGGTTGTATTGCTAACTTGCTTGGGAAATACATAAAGATTGTATATGTACCACCATCCCAACCTGCCTGTACATGGCTCCCTTTGTCTATAGACTCCTGACCCTCTCCAGTCTCAACCCAAAACTCTACCCTCTTACTGAAGTTAGACCTTCTGCTGTTCTTCTTTTTAGTCTCCATATAAATTAATTTTTATGTTTTGTGGCATGTAAACAGCTATGCAATGAGGATGTGATATTAGCATTTTCCCATCTCACTTTGAATGAAATCCTGCATCCTTCCTGCTTTGGCTCTTGGTAGACTCTCCACTTCCCCGCATTCCACTTCAGCCACCCTAGTTTAACTGGCTAGTAGCTACTTGCTCTTCTCCCTCCTGAGGCCCATGGTACTTGCTTTGCCCTATGTTTTGAAGATGTTTGCTAATATAGTGCTCAGGTCTCTCATCAAACATCATTTCCAAATGGCCTTCTCAGAGTAGGAGGGGAATAAGGGGTCATGGTGTATAGCACAACTCTTGGGGGCAGGACACGATTATAAGAGAGACTTTACCTAACAAATGCAATCAATGTAACCTAATTCTTTGTACCCTCAATAAGTCCCAAACAATAACTACCTAAATAAATAAATGGTCTTCTCAGACGACCTTATCTAAAATAGCCCTTCAGTCTATCCTATAAACTCAGTCTGTTCTAGTTTCCTTCCCAATTCCTATCAGTCAGATTTCAGATTTGTCGTAGTTGTTGAAATTTTATTTTTACTCTCTCCGTAGTGAGTTAGTAGTATGTACACTCCATGAAAGCAGGAACTCTGACAGTTTTCTTCCCATTGGTATCTCTTTATTTTCAACAGTGCTTGGAATATGGCCGAGGTTTGGGCAACAGATTACCTGGATAAATGAATAAATAAACATCTGCCACCAGACTTGAAAATTTTTAAGATCAGTGGTCTAACAGGACATAAACTACCTTGTGCACGATAGGCACTTAAGATAATTTTATAAAAGAAAGAACACATAAATAAATTAATGAATAAGATAGCATATTTGATTAATGAGAAACCTTTATTCTCTATCTGCAATTTAGTGTATCAGAGAGATTTTCTAAAAGTGTTAGTAACCCAGCAAGCAATGAGGGATTACCATCGCAGGAGTAATTACAATTTTTACTCTCTATGTTATAATTTCTTTAGAGCAAGAGGCAAGGGATATTCACATAACAGCCTGAAGAATGACCAACATGGTTTCAAGACAGGGGGCACACCGTCTTTGTTTTAGGGACCAAGGAGTCTCTATTAAGATACCTGTTAGGATTTGCCTTTGCGGATTCCGTACATCTTAAATTCTGGTTCAATTTTGCTTTTTTTTTTTTTTTTTTGCAGTTTTTGGCTGGGGCTGGGTTTGAACCTGCCACCTCTGGTATATGGGCCTGGTGCCCTACTCCTTGAGCCACAAATGCCACCCCTCAATTTTACTTTTTGAAAAATCATGCTACTTTTCACTGTAGGGCAAGCTATACTATACTTGTTAGTATGTAATAATAAGATATTTGTACATTCAATTACATCGTAAACATTGTAGAAATATTGGAAACTTTAGGGCATGGAACACTTACTATTTTTTTTATTACTGTGACATTACATTCTGTGACACACATATGATTACATATGTGTTGCTAATATAATTTTACCCTTATCAAAAAACAATAGATACATTTAAACTTTTCTCTTGAGGTTTTATACTGAAGAAAACTTCCAGGATAGCTCATTCGTTATTCTATAATATAGTTAATACTTAGCCAATAACAAACAAAAACTTGGTGGGGGACATTTCATGTTACAAAAGCTTTTTGATGTTTGATTTGGGAATCATTAGTTGACCAAGAAAAAAAAAAGAAATCTTATACTAAATACAAGATTCTGTTCAAAGCTCAGAGCTTACTACTTCAAACTGGCTTTAAACTCACTATTATTCTTGAGAGTGATTTTATGAGCCTATTATTTTGTAGTAATTCATATAGTGTTTATTCTACTGGTCTGTACCATACTTGATCTTTGGCTCTTCTAGAAAATATCTCCATGGATTATCCATAAATTATGTATTCATGATCATCAGTACATCACTTGTGATTGATGGATTCCTCTTTCTTATTCATTTAAAAGTGTAAGGCAGTGTTTATGGACTCTGAAAGTTCTGAATGAGGAAAAGCATTCCATTAGCTGTAATCAAAATGATACTTTGTGTCAGGTGTTACTATTTGTCACTGACCTCATCTCTATAGGCCAATTCATTTCATGGTCTGAATTTCAACTCAAGTGTCATGCTTGTTATTTGCAAATGCTGTGCAAAACTTCTCTCCTTGAATTTGGATAGCAAAGCTACATTAAAATAAGAAACCTGACAAAGATTTGAAGAACCAAGATGGCTCTGTGTGCAATTGTATGTGTGTTTTTTAAGATCTAAAGTTAACCAGAACACTCCAGATGTATATCAAAGAATGAATGATTTGCTTAGTAAACCAACGTTTAGTTTTTAGAAAATGAACACTTTAGTATTTTCATTTGTTCCATTTCAATCTGATCTCTTGAGAGCTGTACTAGAACACGGTTTACTCAAACAGACATGTTTTATGATTTTTTTTTAACCTGTGAATTGTTAAAAATATTTATTTTGTACTCATGTAACCTCCATCTTTTTCTGTGAATTTGGGTTTCTTTAACATGACTTTTCCTTTTATTTATGGGTCTGAGCTAGCTGATTAAATTTATAATGTACATTTTATTTTCATTCCCTTTCATCTATCTCCTAAGTTTATTTTGCCTTCTTATATTTTAATACATCAAAAGCAAGCTATGATCATGTAAGTTTTAAGTTAAAATGATACAGGACAGGTGGCACCAAGACCTGCTGCCTTAGCCCCAGGGGTGTTCCTGCAGTGGCAGCTGGCGGAAGCAGTGGGCTGGAGGGGGCCAGACCACCTGCAGGAGAGACACTGGTGCCTTGGGGTTTCCTTCCCCCTGCACTTCTGGCAAGGGGAAAACCAACCTTTTCTAGGGCTGGTCAGTTTCATGGCCTGGTCTATTTCATGTGAGTTTCCAAGGCCTGAGTGTTCTAGCTCCTCTGTAACTTTAGAAGACCTATGCCCTGAAAGTAAACATTGAGCTCCGGCAAAACACCCCCCGTGACTATACATACACCTGAGCAGAGAGCCCAGAGACAGACTTCAGAGAGGAAGCAAGAGAGTTTATTCCCCGCCTGGTTCTCTCCACCAGGAGCTTTGGGTTTTGTAGTTTTTATATTCTTAGTTGCTGTGAACAAACCTTGTCTTTCCACTGATCTGTGGTCTGTGGATTCGCTCTTTGAATGGCC
The DNA here is from genome assembly GCA_963574575.1 of Galagoides demidoff. Classification (NCBI taxonomy): domain Eukaryota; kingdom Metazoa; phylum Chordata; class Mammalia; order Primates; family Galagidae; genus Galagoides; species Galagoides demidoff. The sequence continues at coordinate 93,775 of CAUYQV010020652.1, read as the reverse complement.
GAGACCAAGAACCTAAAACGCTGGTATGGTATTTGGCGAGCCAGCCAGGAGGGAGGATGAAGTTCCAGTATCATGTTTGGTGGCCCATATGGGGAAAGAAGAGAAGACACCTGTGTAAGTAATGCGACCACTTACCTCTATCCTGATTTTCTCTAAATTCAATGTCCATCAGCCTGCGAATGTGTATAGTGCAGATGCTGACCTCCAGGTCACCCGCAAGCAGCTGCTGGAGAACAAACTTTAAAAGACTTTTGAACCTGTTCTGTATTTACTCTTCCCCCTGGTTGAGAGCCGAGCCAGGAGGTAGCACCCAGAGGCCCTGGGGTCCCCAGTCATGGTTCTGACACCGGGACTTGGGAGGGCCTTCAAAAACTCGTGCTCTCCCAGCTTTTACTATCTTCTTTTCTATGGTCCCAATTTTTTTTGAATTATCTCTATAGACATCTTCTGGTGCTCTCTCTCTCCTTGATAGTATATACACTTTGTTTGAATGTAGATAAGAATTATTTATATATTTAGTTAATTTTGTAAGGTTATTCTGGTATTTGTTAGAAGTGTGTATTAGATGTTTTAAGGTGGAGTTTAAATGTTATAGGTGGGTTGAAAGTTATTGCTTTACATTGGCATTTTTATGCCTCTAAGAAAGCTGGCTAACCATGTTACGTAGAAGTCAGCCACAAACAAAGGGCAAAATAACTCCCCTCCACAGTTTGTCTGGGCAACCAGAGGCCTGTGAAGGGAAGCCCGGACAATTTCCCAAGGCAAGAATGGCCCTAAATTCCCAGCTGTAGTTCAGTCTCTTGAATATAGAGAGGAGCAATGACCCTGGGTATTTGATTTCTTCTGGTTTATTGATGCAAACCGGGAAGTTTAAAATAATTCCAGGTTTCTCTAAGACTTTTGCTCATTGTAACTGATTGTAATGCAAAAGTTTTAGTGTCTCTCAACCCTGAGTTTAATTATTATTACCTTGCTAACATTTGGGGTGGTGGGAAGGTAGTTGGAAAGCATAGCATTAAAGACCTACTCATGACAGAAAGCCTATTTTCCTGCATAAACTGAGGATTTGGACAAAGCTTGAAATTATAAAAGGTTAAATGTGCAAGCACAACATAGCCATTTTCACCAGGATGGGGCTCATCCCCACTTTGATGGATACTCTGAGGCAGGTGCAGAAAGAGGGGCAGAACTTGCATCAGGTAGGACAGGGTTTCCGGATACCTGATTTCTTGGGCTGTGCTGCCCGGAAGTGGCAAGTAACAAGCACAGGAGAACCAGCGGGCACTAAGCGCTACACTGGTAAGAGTGGCTAATTCCAGACAAGCGTAGGGGCTGAGGAGGTCAATCTCCTCAGAGATTCTTTCCCAAGCATTGGAAGGACATTTCCTGTTGTTTGGCCAGAAGTCTTCTTGGGTTGATCAGAGGATGCTTTGACAATCCAGGAATACAGGTGGGATTGATTAAGAATTAAGATGCTGGACGTTTGTTCTTTTCCACAGATGGGTAATGTTCTCTTTCTGAGAACACCCAGGTAATAAGTTCTCTTGCCAAGAGAACTATCTTTAGGTGGAACCAGGCTCCTGGATATCTATGCTGCTGGAACACCCCACTGGGCTATGTTGCGACATGTTTGATCCCTAGACGCTAAAAAAAGAATGTATGGTTTTCTTCTGTACCCAAGCCTAGCTTCATTATCAACTCTCCAATAGTGAATGATAACTACCAGAAGGTACTCTAAATTATGATAAATGAAAAAGGAAATGGTCTGAATTACGTATGTGCAGGCTTTCTTTACTCTCAGAGACAGCCTCCAACTGTGTAAAACACGTCAGTTAGATTCAGCTCTCCTGGCTGTAGTAACATCTCCAATGATCAGGGATTCCCGAGAGAGACACTGTCACACCTAGTTCAAACCCACCATCTACTTCTCTCCACCATCTACTTCATAAAACCCCAAGAGGTAGGCTGTCCCAAGAGTTTTTTCTGGTCCTACTGGGACCCCCTGAAGGCAACCGTATCTTTGTGTCTCTTGGTTGAGACCGCAGTTGGTGAAAGGGGAAGTGCACCTGTGTACACTCTGTTTTCTCTGGCAGATTTAAAGCAAATTAAGGTTAATTTAGGAAAATTTTCTGATGACCCAGATAAGTACACAGATGTTCTCCAAGGATTAGGACAAAATTTTGACTTCTCTTGGAGAGATGTAATTTTACTACTAAATCAAACTTTAACATTTAATGAAAAAAATGAAGTCCCAGATGAAGCTAGAAAGTGGGGTGATTTGTGGTTCATGTTCAATACTAATGGCAGTGTATCTCCTGGGGAAAGGGACAGGTACCCCATGGGAAGACAGGCAATTCCCTTCTGTGCTTCTCTCTAACTCTAGTCGTTTATTGCCCCAAATCTGTAACTATACAGAGGGTGTCTGGAAATCCATTTACAAAATTTTTCTCTCAGCCTTTAAGCTGCAATTGACTGGCTTTTCTCTCATGCCTTCTTAATCATGCCCAAAGTCTTGTTCCCTTTTTGGGGAGGGACATACTAACTAAAGCAGAAACAGCCATTTTTATGAATATGGGACAAGAACCTATCCTATGTTTTCCCCTATTAGAGACAGAATTTAACCTGGAAGTATGGGCTACCAAGGGACAGGTGGTAAGAGCAAGGTACACTCAACCAGTCCAATTTAAGTTAAATAATCCCACCATCTATCCCAAAACAAAAACAATATCCTCTAAAAGTAGACACTGAGAATGGATGCAGCTAGAGAAAATTTACAAGAAACCCTTCTAACATGGAACTGGAAAAGTAGGCTATACTGTAGTTACTGGGTATGCTGAAATTGAAAATGCGTCTTTGCCTTCAGGAACCAATGAGCAATTAACTGAATCAATAGTCTTAACCCAGACTTTAGAAATTGGGAGAAACAAATGAGTCAATATATACACTGATTCAAAATATGCCTTCTTTATGTTACATGCCCATGCTGCTATGTGGAAGGAAAGACAATGCCTGACTTCCAATGGCTCCCCCATAAAATATCACCATGAAATAGACAGGTTGTTACAAGCTGTTCATGCTCCACAAAAAGTAGCATTTATTCGTTGTACTGAACACAAAAAATCTTGGATGAGATTTCTGAAGGTAATCACCTGGCTGATAAACAGGCTAAAAAGGCATTACAGAAAGGAATAATCCCCCCTGTGGCACCCCTTATTTGGGAGGCATCACTTGAGAATCATGCATCTCAATATACACAAAAAGGAAGGAATGGGCTTTATTTAGACACTGTTCACTACTTCCATCAGGCTGGCTACAAAATAAGAGCAGACTTTTGTTATTACCTGCTACAAGTCAATGGAAAATACCTAAAACCTTATATTAGTCTTTTCACTTTGGCAGTGAAAGTACCTATCACATGGCTAAAGCTTTTTTTAATGGAAAAAACTTATTTAAAACCTTAAAACAGATAACAAGGACTTGTGAGGTATGCCAGAGAAATAATCCTTCAAATCACCATTTACCTCCCCCAGTTATACAGAGACAGGTAAATATCCAGGTGAAGATTGGCAAATGGATTTCATTCATCTCGCTAAGGTACCTGGTATACAATATTTGCTGGTATTTGTAGATACTTTTAGTAATTGAGTTGAAGCATTCCCTTGCAGAACAGAAAAGGCCCAGGGTGTTACGAGGGCTTTAGTACATAAGATTATTCCCAGGTTTGGACTCCCCAGGAGTTTGCAAAGTGATATGGGCCAGCCTTCAAAGCAGCTATTACACAGGGAATATCTAAAGCCTGGGCATAAAATATCATCTACATTGCTCTTGGAGGCCCCAATCCTCTGGGAAGGTAGGAAAAAAAATGAATGATAAAATCAAAGGACAGTTACGAAAAGTATCTCAAGGGACTCATCTCCCTTGGACTAAATTGCTTTCCATTGTTCTCCTTAGAATAAGAAATTTACCTCAGAAACTCGATTGCAGCCCATTCAAATTATTATATGGAAGATCCTTTTAACTAATGATTTATTACTAGATCAGGAGACTACAGAATTAGTAAAACATATCACTTCTTTAGCTAAATTTCAACAAATCCTTAAAAACCTCCCAACTACATTTTTACATTCAACACTAAAAGAGCTTTTCTGTCCTGGAGATCTGGTCATAATCCAACTCTTCCCTAACCCCAACTTGGGAAGGTCCCTTTTCTGTTATCTTGTCTTCTTCTACAGCTGTTAAAGTTATGGGAATAGATTCCTGGATACATCATTCATGAATAAAATCCTGGGACCCTCCACCTTCTACGGAAGCAGACCATGAGGAGGATCAACCGTAGTCCACCTACCCTTGTGAGCCTAAAGAAAGTTTAAACTTATTGTTTAGAAGACAGCAAAGAAAATGTTAATATAGTTTTCTTTTAGCATCACTGACTTTGTTTTTCAAACCTGACACTGTAATTACCCAGCTTCTCTCACTGTCCTACCCTTGCCTTTTAATGTGCTAATCAGATTTGTGTTTTCCAGAAATGTCATTAAGCCACACACAATAAAGATGGTTCTGGTCCAACATCTGATTCTATCATGGACCCCTGAATCACTCTCCCTCTGGAAAAACCCTAACTTCCCTTTCTATCATCGCCCAATTCAGCAGGAAGCAGTTAGATAGAGTCTTTGCCCTTTTCCACTAACAGCAGTTAGATCTTTCGCTGGGAGAGGGAGTACTGATAGAGGAGGAGTGGTGCCAAGACCTGCCACCTTAGCCCCAGTGGGGTTGCTGCAGTAACACCCTGTGGAACCAGGGACTGAAGGGACCAGACACCTGCAGGGGAGACACTGGTGCCTTGATGTCTCCTTCCTTGTGCACTTCTGGCTGATGGGGAAAACTCACCTTTTCTAGGGCTGGTCAATTTCATGTGAGTTTCCAAGGCCTGAGAGTTGCCCCTGCTGCTAAATGGGACAGCCAGCTGTAACTTAAGAAGACCTTTGCCCTAAAAGTAAACATTGACTTCTGGCAAAACAACCCCTGAGACAGAGAGCCCAGAGACAGACTTCAGAGAGGAAGCAAGAGAGCTTGTTCCCCATCTGGGTTCTCTCTGCCAGGAGCTTTGGTTTTTGTAGTTTTTGTATTCTTTGTTTCTGTGAATAAATCCTGTCTTACCACTGATCTGTTGTCCATGGATTCCTTCTTTGAAACACTGAGACCAAGAACCTGAAACACTGGTATGAAAAATAAATGTAATGTTTAAATATCTATAGATATTACCTCTTTAAAGATTTTCTTTCAAAAACTTTTTAAGAATATCTGAAAGATTAAAAGACTTGAGCTAGTGTTACACAACTAGTTGTTGGTAAACACAAGACCTGAAAGGAAGCTTGAGGTTAAACATAAGCTGTAATATATGTAACTGAACCACTATATTTGATGTATAATACTTTGTTTAACAAAAATAATAACATGATACTGATCTTTATAGCTTTTTAAATATGTATTTCAAAACATATGCCTAGCAAACTGAAGGTCCAATTCTCCAACCACATATACATTATTTTTAGTTGTGGTTGGAGAACCAAACATACAATTGGTGCAGTAAGACCCACAGTAGATGTAATAAAGAAATCTAATAGAATTAGCCTTAGCTATTCTGTCTTTTTTAATAACTCAAGATAGTAATTATTTTTGCCTTACATCAAGTTGCTACAATTCAAGTATTATTGAATTACAATATATGTTTAAATAAAAATGATAAATCTTCAAACTTATTACAAGAGCACTATATTATTGACTTGAGTTAGATGCTAATACATAACAGCTTTTACTTTATGTGCTATATGATGTATGTTTATATCTCTAGAATAAATTCCGCAATCATCTTCTATTAATCAAAGCTCAAAAAAAAGTTCTAAGTCTCCTGATAGTTTCCTTCTTACTGAAAATGGATGGGCAATACTGAAAAGAATGTAGGGTTCATAGTCTTTTCTTACTTGCCCTGAAAATCTTGCTTTTCAGAAAAGCAAAAAAAAAAAAAAAAAATACCTTAAAAGAGGGAAATGTTAACATTTTCTTTTACAAAACAGAGAAACAACAAGGCAGGAGCAAAAGAAGAGGAATCATTGTTTGGAATAATTGGCACCTGATGACAAATGCAAGTTTTTCTAAAAAGTTTTGCAAAAACAATCGTGCAATGCTGGAATTTAAAAAATCAAAACACTCTTGAAAAAGTACATAATCCATCTTGTATTCTTTTTTTTCTCTGAAGAAATACAGTGAATGGGATTAGCTTTCCTAAATAAACTAATCCTATTTCAGGGAAATGTCATTTTTCCATGTGAAAACACCTGTGCAGCCGCCTAACTCTTCTGCCTCCAAGTTTTCTCACTGAGTGCTGTGTTTACTTGTTCCTCAGCAGGGTCTGCTGATGCTAATGGACTCACAGCAGTGCAGCCTACTTCAGTTATTACAGGTCTAATTCAGTCATTAGCATTTCATTAATGGATGGGGCCTCCTAGCTGCCTGCAAGGCTGTGTAGATATTGATGAGCTCACTGCTAAAAGGAATGAGTCTTTAAGGTGAACTGCTTTAGACATGGAGCGCGATGTGAAGTTTTGTGGAGAGAAACACAGATTGTTTTCTGAGGATTTAGCTAGGACTTAGGTTAACACAGAATGGAGAATGGCAAGGCTTTTGTCACATACTGTTAGGGATTCTGCAGCATTTTCTAAACTGAGCATACATTACATTCTAGGATGAATGGCTAACCAATAATCTTCCCTCCCCCCCAAAAAAACAGTGCTCTGTGTATATACCCCTTGCAAGAAATCAGAGGCTGTTTTCCCACAACAATTTAAACATTGTTTTTTGTTACTACAAGTACAGTTTTGAAGAAGTAGCTTAATACTTCTTTTAATCTCTAATTTCCTCATAGCTACTGTGACTATAGTAAAACATTCTAAACTTAATGCTTCCAGTCACTTTGTATTTTCTCAGTACTGTCAACTCCAATCAGGCTTCTCTTTACTGAACCATCAAAACTCATCTGCTAGGGAAACCAGTGATTTCCATACTGCTAAACCCATTGGTCTCCTAAGCTGGCATTGGTTACTTGATCTTTCGGTAGCATTTAATGCATAATCACCATTTATTACTTTTTTCTTGGCTTCAAGATCCTACATACTCTAATTTTACCATTCCTCTGAAGCCTTCTCTGCTGGTTCCTTCTCTTCTGCTTGACACCTAGAGTTTGGGATGAACCCAACCTTCAGTCCCTTGGTGACTGGTTTTAAGTACCATTTTTGTGCATGAAATTTCCAAATCTATGTCTTTTTCCTTAATCTCCTTTGGTAAGAAGTATTTTTCCTTGAGAAAGTTGAGTAGTCTCCATTTTAGCGTTTTCATTGACTTTCGATGTTACATTGTCAAAGAACCTCCCTTAGCTTCTACTTTCTTTTCTGTGAAAGGAAGTTATTGAACTATGCAATCTCTAAGGTCTCTTCAAGCTCTAAAATTCTATGACTAGAAGTCTAAGCTTTGTATAAAGCAGGACAATCAGATCTAAGAGCATGAACTGTATCCCCAGTTCTCCTATTAAACAAATTACTATCTTCCTGTGCAACTGAGAGTTGAAATATATTGTATCATAGAAATTTCTAATGTAAGTACTTTGTGAAAATTACTAATTTGATACCACAATTATGCTTGTAATGTAAAATTATTAAGTACGGCCATATTGCTTATAACCGTACATGGAACTTATATTGATGCAATAAAATGTGTTTAAATTCCATTACATAACCTTATTGTATTCTTTGACAGCATCCACAATTTTAATAGAATAAAAACAAGTATGCAATCATAAAAGAATGATTGTGGCTACTGTAAATTCTATTCTGATGTTTAAAAGGGATAACTAGTGAGTTTCCTATAAGCATCTTTAAATTGTGTTTATCATTATTACATTCTAAGTATAGCAACTAGGAGGTGTTTGATTAGGGTTGAGTCCCTTCAAACCATTTTGAATAAGAATAGCCATAAAAACTTATTCTGTGAGAGATGAGCCCAGGCTTACCTTCAGCAAGGAAGTGCTGATTGTGTTCGGTGGGAATGGGAGCCTGTTGGTGGCCAAGCTCTGAGACGCCCCCAGCCAGGGCACCTCAGAGCCAGTCCAGCTGCACTTCAACCAGTGTTTATCTGGTGAAGAGATCTTTTCCCTTCATGGCTTTTCAAATGCCACCCAGATAACCAGCTCAAACTTCTCTGCCATCTGTCCAGCAGTCTTACAGCAATTTAACTTTCGCCCTTGCCAGGATCAGCCCAAGCACAAAACAAAACCAACTCTTTCAGAATTTGGGGGATATGGATTCCTATCAGTGACAATCATTAATCTGGCATCTCTCCTCAGATTGGTTTTGACTCCATTGATAGGAAATCTTACCAAAAATTTTGACCTATTTTGTTGGGTTGGCTATTAGGACTCTTTTTTCAAATGCAATTTTCCAGCTTATTCCAGAGGCATTTGGATTCAATCCCCAAATTGACAACTATGTTAAGAAGGCTGTTGCTGTATTTGGTGGATTTTACTTACTTTTCTTTTTTGAAAGAATGCTTAAGAAGCTATTAAAGACATGTGGTCAGAATGATCATATCCACTTTCACAGTGATGACTTAGGTCCTCAAGAAAAAGCACATCAACCTAAAATGTTATCTGCCATCAATGGTGTAACGTGCTATGCAAATCCTGCTGTCACAGAGCCTAATGGACAAATCCTTTTTGATAATGTCACTGTAGTATCTCTACAGGATGGAAAAGGGAGTCAAGTTCATAGACCTGTCTGAAGGGACCCAAACTGTCAGAAACAGGGACCATTGCCTGGATGAAACACTCAGTGATGCCCTCCACAACTTCATCGATGGCCTGCCCATTGGGCTTCCTGCACCTTATCTCTGCTTCAGGGACTCAGCACTTTGATAGCAATCCTGTGCGAGGAGTTTCTTCATGAGTTAGAGGACTTTGTGATCCTACTCAGTGTAGGGAAGAGCACTCACCAAGCCTTGCTATTCACCTTCCTTTCTGAGTTTCCTGCTATGTTGGGCTCGCTTTTGGCATTTTAGTCTGCAATAATTTTGCTCCACATATCATATTTGCACTTCCTAGAGGCATGTTCCTCTATATTTCTCTGGCAGATATGTTTCCAGAGATAAATGATATACTGAGAGAAAAAATAACCGGAAGAAAAACCGATTTCACATTCTTCATGATTTAGAATACTGGAATGTTAATTGGATTCACAACCTTTCTGCTGATTACCCTGCATGCAGGAGAAATCGATCTGGAGTAATAAGAAATGGAAACTGGTATTGTTAATAAAGGCATTTAATAAATAAAAAAACATTCTATGAGAATGTGAATCCTGTTTTATAAATAGAAGCTTAATATTTTTGTTTGTTTTGTATAGTTTTAGATACTTTGGTTTTGGTTATAGAAAATAAATACAAAAACTTAAATTTATATTGATGTGATAAAGTTAATATGAGGAAAATAAAAGACTTAAAAATTGCATAACTAGGTAGCACAGGTAAATGGGTTAATGTGTTGCTTATAGAAAACTTTAACAGAAGATAAGTTAAGGACAAAGGTAGTCCTCCTTAACATAGGAGAAAATAGGTATATAAGTTTAAGCCAAATTGCCAAAGTTTTATTTAAACACATTTATCTGGAGTTGTTTTTTTTTTTTTTTTTTAATTTGAGGATAGCAAAGATATGAATCATAGCTTCAGGAAAAGATGAGCTGAGTAAAAAGAGGAAAGAATTTTAAATGTCATAACTTTCTTCTCTTTGTACATGACCATTTGACTTCATCTCATCAGTTAAAAGCTTTTACTCCCCTGAAACAATTGAGTTCCAGTTCCTCAGTTTCCAAAGATGCAAAAGTTACCCCTTTAAAGATTGGGAATACGCTGGTGGTGCTTGATTTTTAGTTTTAGGCATTATATGGAAAAAAACGTGTAAAAGGAAATTAATAAGAAATCCTATTAAATGTTTATACTTAAGAGCAAAGGTCATCTAAGCAAAAGAGAAAAATTACAGATTATTTCATTAATAATAAATACATGAATTGATCTATAAACAAATCTGTAATATTTATTATTCTTTCTGATAACTCATAATTTTAATTTTGACTTATTGACTTGAAACTTTACACATTTTCCTTTCCTCTGCTAGGACTTATAATGATTCTTTAATCAAGAATACTTTGCCAGGCATATGTTTTGAGAAATCTCTAAATCTAGTATCTGTCGAAAGTTAGTATACTGATGGTGTGAATAGGATATGAAAGAGAATCACTAGGCAATTTCAGTTGCCTAAATCAGTCCAGTCTAATTTATTTTCAACAATTAATTATATGAAGAACCATAATCTATCTCCTCATTTCTTTTACTTGGGAATTGGTAGCCATGCCTCTATCAGAAATTTAGCTTTTTGTGTAGATCCTCTAATGTGTCCAAGTTCTCCACCTTCTCCTATTATCAATGGAATTCTAAAATTCTGGAGCAGTGAACATGACCTCAGTATGTAAGGTATTTCTTACTACTTGTGGAAAACAAGAGAACCATTGTCGATTAGATATTCTCTTTTACCAACTCAGTTACCTTTCTATTGTGGATCCTCTAAAAATGTATCTTTATCTGTGGAAAACACCAGGGGTGCCAAAGAAGGAAACATATGTTTTAAGAGCTGTTATTTATGTATTAATTTTTGAAATTGAATCGAATTACAGGAGCAATGTGTAGTACCATATTCACTCAAAAGATGGAATTAATGAAATGAATGCAAGCATTACCACATGAACGGCATGAGTAGGATAGCTTTTCTCTTAAAATGTATACACATTTTTGGCACCCTCCATATAGTATGGAGATGTCTCAAAGAATGAAAAGTAGATCTACCATTTGATTCAGCAATCCCACTGTTAGGTTTTTACCCAAAGGAAAAAAGTCATTTTAACAAAAAGACATGAGCATGCAAATGTTTACTGTAACACAATTTGCAATCACAAAAATGTGGAATCAATCCAATCAATCCACACAAGTGGATTAACGAAATGTGGTATATGTATACTGTGGAGAGCTACTCAGTCATTAAAAAATTGGTGAACTGAAGCCTTTTGTGATAACCTGGATAGAACTGGGGATCACTCCTCTATGTGAGGTAATCCAGGGAATGAAAAACAAATACCACATGTACTCACTATTAAATTGGAACTAATTGATCGATTCACATATGATAGTAAATTTCAATGGTAACCAAGCAGGTGAAAGGTGGGAGGAGGCGATGGCTAAATTCACACCTAATGGATACAGTGCAAACTATCTGGGTGACGGGTACACTTTTAACTTTGACTCAAATTGCACAAAACAATTCATGTAGCCACAACGTTTGTACCCCTGTCATATTCTGAAATTCAAAGAAGATAGAAAAAGATAATGGCCCTTTGCTATGAAGGTTCTTGGGAGATTAAGGAAAAGGAGGTATGAGTAGAAAACTTTCTCTCTTGCCTTTAGAGGTTTTGATTTTTATTTGAGACAGTCTACCCTTGGTAGAGTGCTTTGGCATCACAGCTCACAGCAACTTCAAACTCTTGGGCTTAAGCAATTCTCTTGCCTCAGCCTCCCAAGTAGTTGGGACTACAAGCGCCCACCACAATGCCTGACTATTCTTCTGTTGCAGTTGTCATTTAGCTGCCTGGGCTGGGTTTGAACCTGCCAGCTCCAGTGTGTGTGGCTGGCACCCTATCCACTGAGCTACAGGCACTGCCATGCCTTTACAGGTTATTAATGCACACATAACATCCCAGAGTCAGGAAATCTAAGTTTGCATCCTAAAGCAAACGAAATACAAGGTTATCCTAATTATAGTTGCTCAGTCAGTGAAACTTGGAAATACCAATCTGTGTTAGACTTCTCAGACCAGTTCTACTCTGGCTTATGCAATGTTGACGTCTAAAGTTCTGTGATCACCTATGGGGTATGATAATCATGTAAGAATTTTCTGTTTTATCATGAACAGATTTTTTGTAAGCTTGGTAATGCTGGAAAACTTGTGAGTATCCTTCTAAATTTTAAAGAAGAAAGTGTAACTTTATTATGTTCCTCAGAAAGCAATTAGTTTCTCACCTGATCTCAGGCTATGTTTTCAAATGAATATCATAGTTCCCATGTCGCTCATGTAATTTAACCAGTTTGTGCTACTGACTATGTTGAGAATGTGACATAGTCTCTCTTCTTGCCTGCTTATGGGATCACAGTTAATCCTGCAACTCTTCTTAAAATACTTCAATCTTGCAGACAAGCTTTTACTCATTCCTTAAGTTGCAGCCTCAATGTGAACTTTCTCCATCACCCTCTTCTGCCTCTGGGATCTCCACAGCATGAGGTATGCCCTCTTTTTAAGATATGTAAAGCATTGCATTAGGATCTTTTGTTTGCATATATACCTCTATGAAAAAACTAAAAACACAGTTAAAAATGAAAAATCTTTTCTTTTACCCTGGTTCCTGCAATGCCAGTATGTTGCCTGATATATTTATGAAGTTGGGTATAAGTTGCTTGGCATAGCAAACGTGCATATTTGATTAAATTGGGGATTTAGTGAGTAGTTAGTGCTATGAATTGAGTTGGGTACCACACTCGACCCCCACAAAATTCATATGTTGAAACTCTAAACCCCAATGGTATAGTATTTTGAGATGGGGCCTAATTAGGCTTAGATGGGGTCGTGAGGGCAGAACTCTCATGATGAGATTAGTGCCCTTATTAGAAGGGACGCTAGTTAGCTTGCTTTTTCTCTCTTTTCAGTTACCTCAGGAGGACATAGGGAGAAGATGGCTGTCTGCAAGTGCAGAACAAGGCACTCAGAAGAGCCCAACCATGCTGGCACCCTTATTTCAAACTTCCAACCTCCAGAAGTGTGAGAAAATAAATGTCTGTTATTTAAGCCACGTATTCTATGGTATTTTCTCATGAAAGTCTATCCCTACATTTTAAAAAAAATCTTCTATTAATTCAATAACTGAAGTTTCCCATCAGGAAATATACCAAATTCCGGTTAGCCACACAGTCTAACGTGTGTGTGTGTGTGTGTGTGTGTGTTTTAATTGTGTAACTGAAACAATTCACATCTCTCTTTAATTTCTCTAATTTATTTCCCCCCTCTTTTATAGATTTTTTTCCTGCTATAACCCTTGATTCAGATATAAAACCTAATAGGGAAAATAGTTTTCCTAAGCTTTGCCAATACAGGTTTGACCATTAATGCTTTTGGCATCGATACTATATTTTGAGTGCAGGTCAGGTTTTCATGATTGGTGGAAAGATTATTTCAGATTTCTCTCCTGTTACTCATGAGGAAGTCTGTGGGAGTTTACTGGGTGGTCCAGTAACATTTTCAACTGGAAAGAAAATTCTTATCTTCTATGGACAATTAACTTATGCCTGAAGAATCAGGGTTGATTTACCTTTATCATACTCACTTTGTAGCACTGAAGACAGTATTAGTGGCCATAAAATTCCTTAATTCTTTCTGTGTAGATTATTTAATTAAATGATCCCCTGAGCCAGAAAATGCTGCAGGTTAACTATATACTGTGTGAGAAAAGATTTCTTTTTTATTTGCTCTACATTTATTGCCCTTTAAATCCAGGGAGGGTCCCTTTGCTCTCATATTTTATCCTACAGTGAGGAGGAGGGAGAGGGTCAAGAGTCATTTGACTCTGAAGGTCAGACTCAGCTCTTCACAAATAACTGGGCTCTTCCCAAAATACTGAGCTCATTCATTTTGTGTTCTAGAATACAGAATCTGCCTCCTCCTCTCTCCCAGTTATTTTTATTATTTTCTGTACTTTTCCCTAGTGGTATCACAGGTTTAAGTAAATATCTTCCTAAGAACATTGGGAAATAATCATCCAGGAGGAAAGGGAATCCCTGGAGCTATGAAATAGAGTCCACACAGGAAGTAGACATGATACCTTGTTAATCACCTCAGCTGGGCCTGGAATGAGTCAGAGGGAACAGGTGGAGTCAGTCAGGTGTTAGGATTTCCTGTTTGATTCCCATTTGGGTGTTTTTGGAGAGTCACTGCTGCATGACCTGTGAGTTCTGTCAAGTGGAGAATTCTTGCCTAGTGTATTGTTTCACTCAATTAAACAAACAACAACAAAAAGTGAAGAGCAGAGGGAGAGAATGTTGATTAAATTAAATAACTTTCCTTTTTAAAAGAGAATTGAACATTCATGTGTGACCTGTTGATAAGAATTCATATTCATAGAATGCTAGAGTGGAATATCGTCCATATTCATCCAATATTCTGAACATTTTTTTGAAATGATGGTTACCTGTGCATTGGACTTTCTGAGATCCCAGAAAAAAATCCATGGGCTTATCTCAGAAACAATGTAAAAGTAATCACATGGAAGAAAGTCATGCTGAATAAAAGAACCAACAGCCTTAGTTTATGCCTCAAAAAGGCAATGCTCCACCAGAATGGTAGTAGTAGTACTTAATATGGCTTAGCAGATCCCATCTTCTGAGGCCAGATTGCCTGGGTTGAAAAGTCAGGTCCTACTTACATAATCTGGCAAATCACTTAACCTTTGTGTCACGGTTTTCTAATTTTAAATGTTGACTTTATTATTGCTCACATTATAGAATTGTGGGATGCTAAAATACGCTAATGTCAGCAATGTTTCTAAAGTAATATCTGACACAGATCAAAACCTATTCCTCAATGAAGTTCCCAATTATGATGCTTTTAAAGACAGTATAAATCTTTTGAAATGTTGTGCACATTATCTATTGCTGCTTAATGAACATGCCCAAACATCAATGGTTTCATACAACAATGATTTATTTTTTCTTACATATCTATAGTAGGATGGGGATTCATTCCACTTCTCTCTGATGGGCTCCCACATATATTTGTTTAGTATTCTAGGGACTGATTGATCTTAGAGGCTGTTGGCATGGATAATTTGACACGGCTCCACCTGGTCTCTCATCCTCCACATGCTACCCCAGGCTGGTCTGATATATCAGCCTTCCAAAGTAGAAATAGACCAGCAATTCTCCAGGCCTTTGCTTGCAGCCACTTTTTAAAGAGGAATTGCAACGGTACAGGGCAAGGGACATGGATACAGTAATGAGTAAAGTACTCGGGTTATCAGTGCTATCAGTCTACCACTGCTCTATAGACAATGCCTAGGGGTATGTTAAGAAATACCCTGAAATGGTTCCATACTGTCCTTCAATACCACACAAATTGGATTCCACTTCCCAGCCATGAACATACATTCATAAACACACTTTGGTTTGGAACTTTGTGAAGTTAGAGGGGAAAAGTAAAGTACAAAAGAAAAATGTATAAAGGATTGGCAAGGAGTTATTAAATAGTTTTTTCATCTTGTTCAGAAGTAAAGAGGTACAATTATCTAGGAAAAAAATGGTTTCTCTCATATCACTTTTACACACCAGCCTAATAATATGGATACCAGAATCACTAAACCCAATAAAAGCATAACAGTCGAGTAATCATTTACCAAGACTGCCTCTTTGCATTATCCCAACTCATTAAATTTTTCAAATTGCTTTTAATAGTACCTTTGTGATTTTAAAAAGAGTCGAACTTCTGGTGTCTCAGATGGTCAGAAGGCCATAATACTGTACTTGGTTTACCAATAACACTAATAAGTGGGTAAATGAAAGTATGGATGAACGGTTTTGTGGGATTCTGGAATTGTTATTTAAGTCATTTCTATTCGAGTTTACTCTGCTATAATATTTCTGATTTAAAACTCCAGAAGGCTGTGGTTTTTCTGTGTTTTATTAGGATGGCATGCATGTAGTTTTGATCTTTTTACAAGGATCTTTACTCGCAGTACTTTACCCTATTTTACTTTTATTTTTAAAATTTTATATTTATTCAGTTGTCATAAAACAACTGAGTGTAAGAGTTGTTCCACTCTCTAATCATACCTTTCCCAATTGTGCTCAAGCTAACGTTCCACCATCCCCTCTCGGTAGATGTGTCATATTGCAGCATATTGACTGTGAAGCACCATCCACTTGTACAATAACAAGGAGGAATCTTTTGGATTCTCCTTGAGCTGTACCTACAAACATATTGAGCAAGGTCGTTTAGCAGCAGGTTTCAGCCTCCAACTCTCCCATTCAGAAGCAATAGCACCACATTGTCAAGATAAAGGGTTTAATTTCCAAAGACTTTCATGATTCCCAGTCTTCCTGGCTATGCATTTACACAAAATGTCCTTTACAATTTTGAATATAACTTTCAGTAAATCTGAAACAGGGAAAAGTAACGTTGTTTAGAGATAAAAATAGACAAGGAAATATACATGTGCACATACTTATACATTCACATATATGGCTTTAGGAGATAAGAAGCGATGTTAAGATAAAATTGAAGTTTATCAAAACCTTCATTTTGTGTTAATGCCAAACTCCTTGGTTGAAATTACAAGTACTTTTGTTACCTGGTATATGGCAGAACAATCTGGAAAAAGTCAATGTTTAGTAACTAAAGGAATTATAACTTTGAGTTTCCACTACTTAAATTTAGGAAAGCAAAAGTCTAGTTTTAAAAGTAATGCTGTAAATAACATCGTTTCTGTCCCCAGAAGAGTGTCCCTTTTTCTATACCACTGTTTTTAGAGTAACGTGTTCAGATTTTGTACTCCATAAAACACTATTTTGCCCACTGAAAAATAATTTGAAAACATTCTCATTCAAATTGGAATGTGTTTGGAGATTATATCCAAACCTGGCACACACTTAGCATTAACAGTTCCTTTTTCTCAACTAAATTCTCCTGGGAAAAACCCTGTGGGGGTCCCATCTAGGGTTCCACTTGTCAGCACCCAGGACGCAGTGTCTCAGGCCCCCACCCAGGGCCTAGTCGGAGGTGGGACACTAGGTCTCCAGCCCCAGCACACTCAACTGTCTGGACGCGGGCTGCTGCTCCAGATTTTCTGGGTAGGTCTCATTCAGATCTCAGGTGCCGAAGCACCTTAGAAGTCACAGTCAATGTTAGTAGGAGCGACCATCTCGGCAGCAATCTCAGCAGCAGTCTGTTAGTCTTAGTTTCTGAAACAGCGTCTCCTAAGGTTATTTATAGAAGTTGCACCACAGGTGTGGAGACTGCTCTGCAAAAATGTTCTCATCACGTGCTCTTTAATGAGGGACCAATGATGTTAAATGGTGTTAAATGATGTTAAATCCCGCCTCCAATCCCAATCCCTTATTGCCAAGGTATTTCTCACAGGTATCTCCTACAAAACACAAAGGGCATTGGCTACAGTGGCAGTTGGAGCAAATGTGCCGATGGCAGCAGGCATTCTTACAACAGTGGGCCCCTCGGCTAGAACATTCCATTCCAAGGCCATTTCTGGAGAAAAAATGGGCATTTCAGGGAAGACAATTAGTAGATAGGAACTAGATTATAGTCACTATAAAACAAAAAAGAAAATATGCTAGTTAACACAGAACATTTTCTTTCCTTCAGAAAATTTAATATAGCTATATTAATTTGTATGGGTGCCTGCATATCTGTATCTGTATACTTACAAGGAGCACACACAGATATATGTCAAAGAATATATACAAGGCTAGACAGTTAAGTTGGCCAACTCATCCTAGTAAAAGTGCTGCAGACCTCTTTGCTGAATGTCACATGACCTGATGGCCAACGGGAGTACTTGAAAGGTGACCATGACATTCGGCAATGAGGTAGCTAGCATTTTCTCCGGATGAGTTTATAAACCTAATTGTCCAACTTCATATATATTGTCCCTGTGAGTCTCTGTCCTCATCTGTATAAAAGAGGAATTTAAAGTACCTATCCTCTAAAGTTACTGTGCAGATTAAAGGCGTTACCACTTGAACTTGAAAGCTAACTCTAAAGGTGAATAGTATCTACCAGTGTCTGGATATAGTAAATGTCCAATAAATATTTGCTATTATAATTTGTATTGTTAGTATCATTATATCTCTCTCTATATGTTTGGAATTATAAAATAAATAAAATTAACATTTGATTCATAATTTAGTAAATCATTCTGTTTCACAATCCCTTAAGTATTAATTTAACTTAGAAATTTAAAACAGAATTTTGTGAAGCAAACATACCAAAAATAGATCTGCATCTTGAAAACTGTATCAATAAAGGAAGATTTTTTCCCCCTTGTTTAGCAATAATAATAAAAATACCCTTTGATTCATTCTGCAAGCTTTCACTCCTGCTATATATAACCACCATCCCTGTCATGAGTTCATCCATCAGTTAATTATGAAATTATTTCATCTCACTTCTGAAGGACAGTATAAAAAAACTCTTTTGTAATTGTGGCATTTGTCCATTTTAAAAAGTAATGTTTCGATAGTAAATCAATAAAGTACCCAGATGTCAGTTGAATCAGTGAAAGATAAGAGGGCTCAGCAATTACTGGGTACTGCAAGAAGAAAGTTAACAGGACTCCTATTCAGAAGAAATCTGGGAGATTTCTGGAGAAAACTGAAATTTATCCTGCTATAGACACATAATACAAAGGTAGCTGATTAGAAACCAGGCTGGAAGAATTCTGTGGCAGATCTTTAAAAGGTCAGCATTTCTTCAGAGTAAATGTTTTCAAAGGATCTGTTTAAAAGATAAGACCACAAAAAACACTTAATTCTCAAGTTGTACAGTAACAAGAACTACTTTTTCATGTACCTTAAAATCTTCCCCTTAAAACGTACTTAAAATCATGCATTTGCTAGTCAGAATTTGCACAGTATCTTCAATTTACCTAGCAACTTTTCTAGAAGTTGACAGAAGTTTACATTTTTATATTGCATATGAGCATAATATCATTATACACAATTTTTTTAAACTGCAGCCATAATTTCTATATATTCGTCCTTGTACTAATAATTCCAATCAATTTGTTTCAGTTACCTGATCCCTCTCCCCACAACAGTACATTGCAGAAATGATTACTCAGGAGAAAAGGCTCATCTCCCTTTGAAATAAGCATAGGAATAGAAAATTTTATATACATATATTTTATTTCTTGCTATATCTACTTAGAAGCATGTTTCAGTCGCCATGGCTGCATAATACATTACCATGGGTGGGGGGAGATCCAAGATTACCACTCAGACTCTTACTAAGGAATTTTTACAGGGAAGAACAGGAATGGCTTGTGTTCTGTGCTCCATGATGTCTGAAGCCTTAGTGAGAAAACAAAAAGAAGACACACTGGAGGTGTCCTCCAAAGGCTCACTCGTTCCTGTGACTGATAGGTGGTCCACGCTGGCTGTCTGGGTGCTCATTTTCTCTCTATATGGGAATCTCTCAGTGTGGGCTAGTCTGGGTTTCTACACAACACCATGTTTGGGCTCCAAGGATGAGTAACCTGGAGAGAAGTTGAAGACAGACTGCTCCTTAGGACCTAACCTTGTAAGTCTCCATGTATCACTGCTGGTGCACTGTATTTGTTGAGGCAATCACAAAGACCTGCCTGACTTCAGAGGAGGGAAAATAGACTCCACTTTTTGAAGGAGGTGTGGCAACGTTCTAGGAAGGCATATCAGACTGGAAAGAAATATTGCTGTGGCAGAGAATTTAGGTATTTAGGAAAAATATGGCAGAGAATAGTTCTTTACATGTAATATCAGTGAGAGCCCAAGCAATTATAACACTCCTGATATACACAATTCAACAGCAATTACTTACCTATCAAGAACAAGACATTATATTCCATAATTTCAGAAATATAAAGAACTATCTAATAATGGAAAAAGCACATATGTCCGTGGATACAATATAAAGTATGGAATTTAGGTGAGGTTGGGGAAGAGAAGGATAAACTATGTTTGGGAATCTGGAGGAAGTTTTATCATGACATGAAACTTGATGTGTAGATAGATTTATTGAGAAGAGTAAAGAAAGAATATTTCTGCTAAAAAAAAAAAAGAGCTTAAGGCCTGGTAACAAATTTGAAAAGCAAAGATATATTCAAATAATGCACTGGTCTAAAATTAGGAAAGAAGAAATATTAGCAGGGTAGTTGAGTGAGTACAGTGAGTTGAGGAGACAGCTAAAAAAGATCTAGGCTGATCTTGGAGGTTGTCACTGTCTAGGGTCTGGAGACCAACTAAAGTTAGTTCTAAGCATGAAGAATTTTGCTTTAGGAAGGATTGTCTTGTAGAACTATATAATTAGGAGACACCAAGGAAGCATCAAAGAGGCAACTGGGGAAATACTGTTAAACACGAGGTAAAGAGTAATGACAGACAGGATGAAAATCGATGCAGAGGTCACTGAAGGAGGTGTAGATGTAAGAGGCTGTTCCAAGGTAAAAATGACTGTACAGGATGTATAACAGAATTTATTGGTAAATGATTATATATTGAATATAGTAAAGAGAAAACTCTCTTTGAGAACCAGGGTCATCTGGAGGATAGTGAGGACAATTGTAGTTAAAAGCACAGGAAACACGAACAGATTTGAAGAAATGAGGTCACTTTTAGGCATGTGGAGTTTATACTGAGTTTACAGTATTGCATAGTTTCTAGAAACCAGGGGAAATCTGGATCGTAGATAAGTCTGAACTTACAGGTAAAGCAATATTAAGAAACCATGGTCATGAATGAGATGACATGAAGGAAGGAAACAGAGATTACAGGACTCATTGTATGGCTTGAAGGAAGATGAAAAGCAGCAGGGAAAAGGTAGCAGTGGAGAGATAGATCTAGGAGTCACACCAAAAATAAGAAGACAGGGCACCTTTTTAGCATTGGAACCATCAGTGCTGTCAGCTTGGCAGTGATTACTGTCCACAAACATGGAGAAGTGCTCATAAGATTTTGGAGGTTACACACCCCATTTTCCTTCTTCCATAGTAGTAGTCTTAACAAGAAATGATCCCCCAGCCCCCCCACCCCCCCAGTGGAACATTTGGTAATATCTGGAGGCATTTTTGATTGTCATGACTGTGGGTGCTACTGGAAGCTCAGGGGGAGAGGCAAGGAATGCTGCTAAATAATCCACAAAGCGCAGGGTACATCTACAAGGAACATTTCCCTGCCCCACAATTCTAATAGTGCCACAGTTAAGAAAACCTGTCCTAGCTCCTGCTGAGCACAACTGACACTAAAAGCAAGATTTCTATCCCCTTCCAAATCCTCTCTTTTGAAAACAGGGAGGGAAGGTTCACAGAATATCACAATTTTTATGTTATCTTATAATTTCAAAAGCATATTCAAGACTAATTGTTTTCCCTTATGCTGAATAGTAGCAACATATCCTGTATGTTTCCAACACTGAATGTCAGGTCTACTTAAGAATCATGAACTTGGCTATATTTTCCTTGTCTAATTCATTATGGATTTTTCAATGCACAGCTGGAAAGCTGACCCACTGTAGGCTTGTATGTTACAGGTTAATGTTCATTTTAAATACATTAAAAAGTTACTTAAATACATCTTAAAAATCTGTTTGCTAAGGTGTGTGAATGAAATGTACAGACCTTAGCAACATGGAATTTTTTAAAATTTTGTTTTCTAAGGCTGTTATATTTTTAGAGTAGTAAAAATTTTAAAAAGATGTTTGTGGAAAAAAAATACATTGTGGAGGAACGATAAGTGATCCTCCTCCAAGTGCACATCTTAAAAATAATTTCTGACAGGTAAGGTTCTCTCAACAGTCACCAATTTTTAAAGGATGCAATATCACTGTTTCCATCTTTGCATCATTTTCAGAGGATGTTGATTTATTTATGTAAAAAGCCAGATAATACAAAGCGGCATTGGGGAATTATTTCCCTTCTGCCCTGGGCCTTTGAATCATAAGCTACATCATGCTGCTCAGCTGTTGACTCTGGACAGAGTCCAGAACAGCACAGTACTGTGGAAGATGCCAGAAAGATCCACCTCCCTATAGCAAACGAAGTAAGAATTATCTTCCCTACAAGCTCAGGAGGATAACAGAGATTTGCATTACAGTTGATAGGAAGAACATTCATCTGTAATTTTGAGTGTCGGTCAGGGGCACTTTGAGTTCACAAGATGGCACATTGCTCTTCTAGGAACTGAAAGGAAGTAGGGCTCTTGGAGAACTCTCCTGCCCATTTTTGCTGACTGAACCCGATCTAATCATGTTTAAGCCCAGGATCCTGATTGTTCAGTCCTCCTCACTGAGAGTCAAGGATGTTGGTAAAGGAGGACACAAAGGGCTTCTTCCAAGGCACCAGGCATGATCGTCCTTGCACTAGCATCCTGCTCCTTGAGATCACCAGGTAATAAATCTGGTTGGTGTGCGTTTTGTTTTCTGTGGTGAAAGCAGCAGCGGCCTGCCATTTCCAGCACTTGCTCGCTCACCGTTCCGACACCAGTGTCGTCGTTTGCTTTATTAGCGTCCCAGGGCTAGGGAAGTTGCCAGGTGCTGCAGCTGTGCAGAAGTCCGGAGGCTCAGTTTACAGGAGGGACTGGCCATGGAATTCTGAGGAAGGTTTATAATGGAGAAATGCTTGGCACTTTGGGAAGAAAGAATTTGTTCTTAATTTTCTTGGCGGAGTTCCTCTATGACAATACCATGGCTGGAAAACAGTGCCGACTAGGGGTCAATTCATTCTAAAGCCAGACCCTTTGAAAAGTCATCAATTTTATGAATTTGCGTTCTTATCCCCAGGTCAGGTGATTCTGACTAGGAATAGTGAATTCATTCTTTACCTCTCTCTACATGAAAAGGAAAAAGCCAGTCACTGGTTTACCAAGTAAATAATCCTAGGAGCCTACCAACTGTGGTTGAGCCATGCTGATTCAGTTTGAACAATAAATGAATTAGTTAACTGATATAAATTCAAACACAAATTGAGGAGAGCTATTCTTGGAGGTGTCACAAAAATTAGTTGTATAAACACTGATTTTGATATAGAATAATTTTCTGGGAAGCCAATCTTATTGCTGGTGATTATCAAGCACGTGAAGATTAAAATTTAGTGATTTAAAAGACATCTCTCCTGGAATTTTGGAATCTGTTTCAGTTTGGGGGGTTCACTACCCTTTTATTAGTTATGAAATTGGCAAAAAATGTGCTTCTGTATCTGAAACACCTTAGTATTTTTATTGAGATCTCCAGGTGTCTCCTGACAAGGTCGTAAGCCTACGTGGGCAATTGGCCCATATCCTGTGTTCTGTAAATGATAGTAATTCAAGTCCTTATTAATTTTTTTCTCATAGAGCAAGAGCAATATGAATAAGGTAGCATTCCATAAAGCTTTTGCTATTAATGTTTATAACAAGAATAACTTCTACTGTGACTCTCATACACATACTCCACCCCATTCCCTTCTTCCAAGTAAATAAAAAAATGGATTTCCTTTTCTGAAATAAAACTAATTACTCACAGATGCACAGATTATATATCAGATAACATATATATACATAGTCTTATTTTTCTTATCTTTAAGATACCTGTAAATTGAAGGACATTTGCAGTACTTGCTCTTTTTATTTAAGTTATTTGTGATATAAGGTGTTGCTGAAATTATCGAAACTGGAATCTAATAACCCAAAGTACACACAATAAAGATAGAAATGGAAAAGCTAGAGGTGGCAAAGCAAAAACTTTTAACCAAACCAAGGACTCCATACAAAACAGTCTGTGCTTCTTTCATTTCCCCTTAATCAAAGCTCATGATAACTGTAGCTAATTTGAAGATTCTCATTAATAAGAGATCTTCAGCTCAAAGAAATCTAGGAAAGATACAGTGTGACAGATAGTCACACTGAAGTGTGAGTCCACATTAAAACCAGCATAAAGCACGGGTTCCGTAATGGCCAAAAAGGTTATAATCCACAATCTATTGTTAAGCAGTTGCTGAGCATTTAAGAATCATTTTCTCCTCTAACATTATTGACTCGTTATTGGGATCTACTATCTGTTGAGTGCTATGCTCACCAATGGGGATATAAGGGTACATGAGACATAATTCTTGCCCTTAAGAAATTCATGACCTTTTTAGTGGGATAAAAACATCAATGATAGAGAAAACTGCAAATATCAGAATCTCAATATGATGTAGAAAAAGAGAAGGGAGTTATACCATGTTTTCTTCTCTGGAGCTCCTAAACTTATGAAAATCTGAGTATTCTTAGCTCTCCATTGGAAGACACAGATCTGCGAGGCTAAATCTGACAGCCAGCTGAGACCCAGGACACAGTGATGCAACCTACAGAAGGCCCATGGAACAGAGCAGGGCCTCTGATAGGGCACAGGCTCCACTATAGAACCATGTGCTCAGAATACTGATAGAAGTTGTCAGAAAATGTTATTGGAGCTCTACAAAGAACCGTGTAAGTGGGCAGGAGAATGATGTTTAAAAAGGCTTCATAGAATGCAGAAGAAATGAGTCTCAGAGAAGTCTTCTAATGCTTAAGACTAGAGTAGGCACTCTAAACAAGAAAGTAGGAAAGGGGACATAAATGGCACGTGGTGACTGGGCAATTACCATTTGTTCCCAGCAGGAAAAATGTGAGAAACAGGAGGCAGATTATAGGAGCCTGATGTACATTGTCAGAAAACTTGAACTCTCTCAGGCTGTAGAAGATACTAAACAATTTTAAACAAAGGATTGATTTGTTTTTATAGTGGGGTTAGGCTTGCAGTTCAGGCCACAGAAGTTGTGT
Organism: Galagoides demidoff; assembly: GCA_963574575.1. Taxonomy (NCBI): domain Eukaryota; kingdom Metazoa; phylum Chordata; class Mammalia; order Primates; family Galagidae; genus Galagoides; species Galagoides demidoff. Next base: position 69,043 of record CAUYQV010020652.1, on the reverse strand, counting down.
ATGGCACAATACGCCTGAAGCCCAGGACTGGTGATGATACATCAATCAAGGGAAGCAAGCAGACATCAGGATTTCAACAAATCTCATCATCCCCCAAAGGCCTCAATAAGTTTCTGTCATCAGAGTCATTCCAGCAGCTGTGTTGTGTAAACAACGTGTCTATGGCAAAATATTTTGGAGTTCAACAGTAATGCTTCCTACTCTTCAGTAGGATTGGGGTATTCAGATGCACTCTCCCCAGCACATTTTTGGAAATGGGAGTAGTTCCAGCAGTTTAAGACATAGCTACATTTTATCAGGGCCTCATGGATTTGGTTAATTCCAAATAAGGATCTTGGAAGTGAATTGTGAAATGCAGGCTTTTCTGCCAGTAGCTCCCTATGCATTAAAAAAAAAAAGATGTGAAAATAAAAAAAATTAAACTATGTTCTCTGCTATCTGCTAGTACTTGAAGCATTACTATTGGTTTATTCTTAGGATTACGTGTGTACCCACAAATATTCATGTATATTATATATTTTTTTCTACAAATATTAGGGGAACTGATAATAATTATAAGTCACATTATTTTGTGGTCCTTTTCTATATGTATCATGAGAGTCACAGGCAACACTCTTATATAATAAAAAAACAGGTTAACTACAACAAAAAAAGCATATGACATTTATATAATCAAAGTTTTATGTGACATGGAAGGTTTCAGAAATGAAGACCCAGGGAAAATGACCTATTTTTATACTTAGGTGTGATGAAGAATGGACAGCATTGCAGAAATTTGATTGGACTAAAGTGTATAATCTAATGGAAACAATGAGAGGAAAATCATAACAAGACCCGTCTGTTCAGATTCTTCTTGGCCTCTCTGTGTAATACTTTTTCCCTCTCGGGTGGGGCAGAACATTTCTGGAAAAGGGTTCGTCAGACAAGGTAGGTCAGAGAATTTCTTTTTGGACAGTCCCTACACTGAAAAGTGACCATTCAGATTCTGAGACCCTTCCAATCTCCTTCAGTTCAAAGTATTTTGAAGTAGTGTTTGCTGAGCCCTGACACTCTCATTTCACTATGACTAACTACCTTGAAGTTATAGTATTATATGCTGAGAGCTAAAATTTTTATGTGTGTGTGTTTATGTGTGTCTGTGTATAATTTAACTTTTCTGTAGAATTACAGGGAAGGACCCGTGGAAAGCAATGAGATTTGAGTAAAGAAGGTGTTAAAAAGATGACTGGCTGCAGAGAGAGCTGATGAGGGTGTCAGTGGTGGGGTGGTGGTGACTGCATTGGTGTGCCTCCCATTCAAGCTCCCTTCTTAAGCCCTTGGCAATGCCACTTTATTCTACTGTTACAGGTTAAAAATCAATTAATACAAAGGACCACTGTATTCTTGCAGGAGCAATGCAGCAATCCTAGAAAGCTAAGCTTGCATGTATGTTTGTGCTGGTTTGTTTGCTCTCTCCTTCTCACAGCTGGGGACAAATAATACTCACAAGACAAATGATAGAGAAACTGCAAAATTAAACTAGATGAGGGACAATCAAGCCACCAGGGCCACTGGGAACAGAGAGCATGAGAATAAGTCACAAAGACCCCAAGTTAACTAAAGGACTGTGTACCTATAAAAGAACCTACACTTCTCTCAAGTGGAAGATGGTGGTTTTTTAAGATGAAAGTCTGATATCCTCCTTACGTGCCAGCAAATTAATAGGCTTTCCTTTCCTTTTTCCTGGACGTACTTGTTGTCATGTTTTATATACCTTCAGAAACAGGTACCCAGCTCTTGGTAACACTACCATTCAAGACTTTTATCTGTTTTGTTTTTGAGTCCCCAGTTCTAGAACAAAGCTTATTCTGTGGCTATACTCAATAAATTTAAAAACAAATGAAAGGATAGATATACCTTGCTTTGAGATAAAAAGCTAATAGGAGGGTGGAAGAGCCAAATACAGGGACCCCACAGGCAATAGTTAACATAGGAAATCAGCCAGAGGGTAGATGAGCTGGCTCTTTTCCATTTGATCCCCTTCCTTCTCAGCTTTCCTCTGCCCTGCTGTGTGACTGTGAGACTGGCTTCTGTGGTCTGCATTAACAAGATTTTCATTATTATTGTACTGGGCTTTCCATTTACTTCAGTGAATTGGGGATACATGGCAGGAACACAGGTGGGATGTGATGGATTGGAAGAGCATTGTTGCTTTTTTGTTTATTTTCCACCTAGGTGTCTGGGGCCTGTAAGGCTCCAGTAACATCGATGCCTCTATTTTCTACTTTAGAAGTGGAAATAGAGTGCGTGTCCATTGTTTAGATGTATCAGAGTGCTTCAGACATCTCCAGCTGGTTGCCTTCAGTTAAACTGTTCTGAGTGGACCATGTTGTCTTAGTCTGTCTTTGCTGCTATTACAAAATGTCTGAGATTGGGTGATGCATAAGGAGCAGAAATCTATTTTCTGAAAGTTCTGGAGCCTGGCAGGTCTAGATCAAGGTGCTGGAAGCTTCAGTTGTCTATGAAGGCTGCCACCTGATTCTAGGATGGTACCTCTCTGTGGAAGCCTCTGGAGGGGAGAAACACTGGCTCCACATAAGGCAGACTTCGGGAAATCAAGACAGCTGAACCCCACGTGAAGTCTTTTTTTCAAGGGCCTTAATACCATTCCCATGTGGAGGAGCTCTCGTAACCTAATCACACTTGATGTTGTCATATTGGCAACACCTGAGCTTGAGGTGGCACACTCAAACCATGGAGTGTATGTTTCTTGCTGGAGCACCATCAATAGAAAAGAGAATTCTAAACAGTGAGGAAAGGGAGGAGCCTCAGAAAAGAACTTCAAACCTGGGTAGAAAACACTTCAACATGTTTGTGGAAAAAAAGAAATCAGAGTACTTTAACACAATGAACGGGTCTCCTAATGGACACAAGCAGTGCACACCCCCAAGTCTGCTCATTTATATAAAAGGAGTAGGAATATTTTTCTGGCCGTCTGAAGTTATGCCCCTGTTTTTAAATCCATGCACCTAAGGAAGAGCAAAGTGGGCACACTGTGGGGAAGATGGAACTGGCGCTTTCCAACAAGCCTGTGCTGCAGCCACCTTGACTCTAATTCTGAAAGCTTGGTGTGAAGACAGACCAGAGGAAACACAATCAATAAGCGCAAAAGTGAGTGCTTCCTGATGATTAGCACACTCACAAAGCACAAAGGAAAACAAATTAATAGCTCAAAAGTGGCTTAAAGCAGAGCATTAACATACCATAAAATGCATTGGCGGATAGAATGAAGGCAATCTTTTAAATCTTTCCATACTTGACTGTCAGAGGCAATATCCAGCCCTCCTTGAAATATGTGGAGAAATCATTAACATTAGAAGCAAATTAAGGGCTTCATGTTCACTTTACTATGGAAACACAGGTTCTAAGATCTAAGGTTAGAAATCAGGAATACTTTTCATTTACTTTGGATGTAAAAAACCAAAAGATTAACTTTGTGAATGGCTTTAGTTCAATATCTACTTCTGACATGTTTAAACTCTAGAAAACACCTCTGTTTTTCAGAAATAGTCATATAGAGATATATTTGAAAGCAAATGAAGTACTATCTAGCCTCACACATCCCAGACAAGTGCCTATAACCTTGTCATTGCTCATATACATGAAGTGGGCGCTATTTCATGTAAATTTGCATTACGGTGATTTGAAATAGCATAATATAAAATATTGATGAATTCTCAATTTTCATGTAAAAATTGAAGTAATGTAATTTTATTCCTAGGGAAAATTAGTTTTAAATGTTATGAATTTCAAATTATGTGAAGTCCTCAAGAAAGAACTTTTTGCATAAAATATGACTGTACATAGTGTCTTATTTTACGGGACTGACTTATCTTTTTTCAGGCATGGGATAGGCAAGTTGCATGAGTTCAAGCAATATTTATAAACAGATTCTAAAGTAGAAGACACCACAAACAAGTAATGTAAAAGCCACCCTCATTCAAAGCTCATGGATCACTAGATGTTCAGATTCACTTAGCAATCTTACAAAAGCTGTGTTGAATGGCTGGAATAAATTAGATTGATAATTTATAGTAAATGTCTTCCAAAACAATTGTAAAAATTTTGTTCTGCATGAATGGAACTTATTTGCTCAATTGCTTGAAATATAGGGTTACTTTGATGAGACTGAGTTAAAACAGTGTGCATAGGGGAGACAGTCAGCATTATCAAGGTCAACATTTTGTGCTCGGGCCACAACCTGCACCTTTGGCTCCATCTAGACATCTTCAAGCTCTGTGACACTGGGTCAAAGGTTTGGGTACCAAATTAATCACAGTTTCAGTAAGTTCTTAACTTACAAACTAATTATATTCCAGAATCAATTTTTGTCTTTAGAACTTAATTCTCATTTCCACCCACAAATATTGCTACATGTTTTGAGAAACTTTCACAGTGGTTCAAAAAGGCCTATTTAACTCTTAACAGGCCCGATATTATTTGCACTTTAATCCATATTCCCAAGGCCTTGCAATCAAAAAAAGGTGAGTGCTAATAAATACCCATTTTTTAAAAATCCCTTAATAGTCTACCTATGGAATACATGGTACATTGGGAGTTTCTGTGGCACCAAGTCTCCAATGGCTGCTTAAGAAGTTAGATCATGTGTAGAATTTCAAAATAGAAAGTCTTTAGCTGGCCTGCAGGCTTTTTTATATCCACTGAGAGAGGAAAGGGTCAAATGAATGGATATTGTGGAAAGATGTGTGTAGAGCATTTCTTTTAGAGGACACCAGATGGAATGTGAGCTCCCTTGCATACTTTCTGGGTGTGTTGATGCGGTGGTTCCTATATCTCCCTGTGTGCAGCTGATAGGGCTTCAGTAAGACCATGCAAAGAGCAAGAAGTGGGATCCTTCAGTTAGGGACTCTAACTGAATTATATCTAAAAAAGTAGCATATCCTGTGGAATTGATGAGAGCATCAGTGAGGGAACAGATCTTTCATTCAAAAACCAGGCAAAGTTTGTGAGTCTTAATTAGAATTAAGTGAAATAGAAAATAAAGCTCCTCAGTCACAATAGCCATGAGCATGTTGGACAGTGTGGACATTGAGCATATCCATCATTGCAGATGTTTGTACTCCTTGAGACCCTGAGCATCTAAATTTTGGGACTCAGAAAGCAAAGATTTCCTAAGATGGAATCTGGTAATGATGCTAAATTGGGTACTCTCCAACTTCCATCCTTATTCTCTAAATCTATGGAATTTATCTACTGGGAACAACTTAGAACATATTTGGTTGCTAGTAACCCAACATCATAATGCAACTTCTTCAACTTAGCCCCTCAACTGTACTTTCAAAAGACTTATTTATTAATTATGTTTTTATGCTAGCAGCTTCTGGGTAAAATGTGTGAGGGCCATAGTCATATATCCATTGCTGTACCTCCTTGCTGTAAAGTGCATTCCTTGCTAAAGCATGTTATACATGTCCCAGTGTTAGGGGTCAAACACTGTCTAAGCCCTTGGTTAGTGGTGTTGGTTGAAACAGGAAAGGACAATTGTGTGAGGTGCACATCAAGATTAAATACTGGCCCTCTTGTCACAGAAAGAGTTCAAAATAATCCATTTACCCCAAAGAGTAGACCCGTCCCTTCAAAAGGTGGTGTTGTAATGAGGGCTTAGAGTTTGTCTGTGTTGCTGGCATTTAGCCATTGTCCAGAGATCAGCTTTGGTGCACTGGAACCCAAGTTTTGAGCCAATGCGTGGCCTCTATTCCTGCTGTGTTTTTGAGTCCATTATGTAGCCAATGACAGAGGCTGTCTGAGTTACTCTGCCTTGGTTGTTATTTTATTTTATTATTATTATTATTATTTTAGTATTCTTACTTTGAATGCCTCTGGTAAACATTAATATGTAATATGAGGGTTTACATTTAGGTCCACTCTTATAGGTCCATTGCTGTGTCTCTTCCTTGGGTCTTGTCACCAAGCTTTCGGCGTTTTCCCTTCTAGGTGCCTGACTAACCAAAGCCAATGATTCTACATGTTTTCTCATCTTGAGTCACTTCTTCCTTTCTACACAAAACAGATGACTAGGTATACCATCTAAGACTGTTAATTGGGGAGAATTTTCTCACTACTTTGTTTCAGGGATACTCCTATGTGGGAAAGTAAGACATAGCAATCCATTTTTAGTTTACATATATTTTTAATTAGATCATAACTATGTACATTACTGTATTTATGGGGTACAAGGTACTGTACAATCTAGGATGTTCACATCAAAGTGGTCAACATATCATTCATCTCACTTATTCAATTGTTGTGTTTAGATATTTATACTCTACTATTAATATATTTAACATGTACACTTGCAGTATACACAGTAGGTGAGTTCCCACTAATTACCCTCCCTCCACCTGTCTCCTCCCCTCCCCACCCTCCTCCTCTCTCCTTCTTTCTGGGATATAATTGTGTTTTATCTTTCATACAAAAGTGTGGGTGGTTATATATTGAGTTCATAATAGTATTGAGTACATTGGGTATTTTTTCCCCATTCTTGAGATACTTTACTCATTCATTCTTTAAGAAGAATATGATCCAGCTCCATCCATGTGAACATAAAAGAGGTGAAGTCTCCTTCTTTTATGGCTGCATAATATTCCATGGTATAAATATACCACAGTTTGTTAATCCATTCATGGGTTGATTGTTACTTGGGCTGCTTCCAAGACTTGGCAATGAATCCAGTGTATCCTGGAGTTATTTGATTGTCTGTCAGCCATAAGGATGACCTAGAGCACCCATTAGTAGTCCTAGTGAATGGACAACATTGCAAGCCCCCCATATCTAAACAAACAAAAAAGATTAGAAAGATTAGGTGGGCATAGTAATGCATGCCTGTATTTCTAGATACTGGGGTGACAAGGGCACTTGGATTCCTCAAGCTTAGGAAGAGTGCAAGGTTGCAGTGACCTGTGATTGTGCCAGTGCCCTTCAGCCTGGGAAACATAGCAAGACCCTATCTCTAAAAAAGAAAGAAAGAATAAAAAAAAGAAAAGTGTGTCCCAAGATATGCTCATAAGTATGAGTGGAATAAAAGCACAGGCGTGACAGTGAGTTTGCTGTGGGACTCTGCACCACCTACTCATATGGCTTATTTGTGCCTTCTCTCCCTTGTGCTGGCTCCTGATGGTCACAGTAACCTGTAATGGACTGCTGCAGGCCCACACGCCTTAGCATTTTATACAAAGACTAAGACCAAGCTCATCCTATATAGCTCTGACCATGTGCTCATGGGTTCTCTCTAAAACAGCCACTCAATCATTGAAAAGACAGCATAGGCTGGTGGTTTTTCGAATGGTGCATAGTTCTCCCTTATAGATGTCATGTTTCTTCTCAAGAACCCCGGGTCTTTAAGTTGTGATTCCCTTACTGGGAATTGTTATAAATGTTACACAGTAATTTTTATAGTACCTCCAGGACTATAGGTCTGCCAGATTATATGGCCCATGCAGCAAGATTGCTTACACTTTACCATGGACTTATTCAAGAGCTCTTTCCTGTCCTAAACCCAATTAAAATTTGGCTGCCCTCCATTTCACCAGGTGAAAGGATAAAAGAGTGTTTCCAGCTGTCTATTGTACTATTGTCAGAACCCAAAATGGCCTGCTAAGCCTTTTGCTTACTTCTCAGTGGTGGAAGATTCAAGGCATAGTCTCCTTTGCTTTGGAGAGTGTGTCCAGACATACCCAGTCAATTGAAATGGAGTTATTTATAAAGAAAGGAAATTTATTTGGGTCATGGTTCTGCAAGTTGTACCAGAAGCATGGTACCAGCATCTGCTTCTTCCAAGGGCTTCTCCAGTCAAGGCAGAAGGTGACAGGGAATCAGGCAAGTCATGTGGTAGGAGAAGATGCAAGACAGACGAGTCAGGACCAGGCTCTTGAAACAACCACCTCTCCCATCAACCAACAGAGCAAGAATTCTCTCATTAATGGGCCAGCAAAGGCATCACATGACCTGCACCCAAGACCCAAAACCCTCCCATTCAGCCTCACCTCTGAATTGCAGAAGAAATTTCAACATGAGATTTAAAGGGGACAAGTATCCAAACTCTATCAGCTTCCAGTGTATTCACAGATTCTTGATTTTTCACTCTGATTAACCTGATATGTTGTAGTGGATCAGGTGTTAAGTTAGATTAGGCCTAAATAAAAGCTTGAAAAAGTATGCGGCTGCTATCCCACAAAAACATGAACTGTTTTTATCCTCCTTTCTCATAGTTATTACAACTAATGCATATGGCAGATCGATGGCACACACCTTATACCACAGTCAGTTGGCTCTTGAAAAGCTATCACAGTCAGTCAACACAGCAGCTGCACGTGGGGCTACTACTTGGGTATGTCTGCAGTAGTCAACTTCCTTCTGCTAGCTTTCACTTGTTTGTGGATAAAGGGCAGATTTTAAGTTAAATAATGATGTATTGGCAACTACCATTCCTGCATCCTTTGAGTCATTAAAGGTAGTGTTAATCTCTAATATTGCACTGAACATTCAATATTGTTTTTGTTTTACTGTGTGTATTGAGGGTGAGTGGAAGTTTCAGAGGCTTCCAGGTTATTCACTTGGAACTAGGGGACCACCCCTCCTTGCTTTGGTGGTCAAAGAGCAGCTGAGACAGATAGAAGTGACTGTCTCCCACAACCCTCTCCCATGCAGTGGTAGAGGTGCTAACTGGCAGGGACATGGCTTAGGATGGGATCTGGGTACCAGATGATTGAGCTGTGCACTTTGTCCCTTAGCTCTTGAAGAGTTTAGTCAGCCTCTGTGTGTTCTTGTTTTCCCCATTTTCCTCCTTCCCACCACAATAAAGCAGTAGTCCAGAGTAGGTCCTTGCCTTCCTACCTATCAGGCCAGAGTGCTCTGAGGACATGAGTCTTTGGGGGCTCCTACCACACCCTGCCCACCTGACTAACTTCAAATGTGCTTTTCTGTCAGCAATTGCCACTATCAGTATCTTATCGGTTCATTTCCTTCAGCCTGGTCTTGGTTTTAGGAACATAATGTTTTTTCCATGTTTTCAGTATGTTAAACTGATAATGTGTTAAAAGCAAAAAAAAAAGAAACAGAAAACCAGAGAGAATCATTACTGTATAAGCTTACAATGCCGTAGGGTGGCAAGGTCTTTCCTCACTTGGCATCTGAGCTCTTCTTTTGTCACTCAGTGGTCAGTGAGCTAGTAAGCTTCTGGCCTTGCCTGATATATCCACTTTAGCATTTGCACTTCTCTGAGTCTTTTCATTCTGTACCCCTCACTATACCCCCACTGTGTATGGCCTATTGCTTTTTTCAAGCCTGTAAGGAACATCCTGGTAACATATTAACATCATCTCTCTGAGTCCTTGCCAGGAGGAGTGCTCTTATATATAAACTCTCTCTTAGCCAACTTTGTATTCCAGCCTCCTTAATCTAGCACCTTCAATATCCGGTCCCACACAGACCCTCTGGCTGTTGTCTGTACATATTGGCAAAATCCTGCAGTGCTCAGCTTTTCCTGGAATTTCCCTGGATAGTATATTATTATTGGTCTGTTGGCCAAGAGGAAAGGTGGAATCTTAAAAAGGCTATACTACAATGCAAAGCAGAGGTAGACTCTACAGTGTCTTCACAAAGAGAAGAGGGCTAGATTTTAACCGGGATACTTAGCCATTTTTGCAGGTCTGGAATATGTAGGATATAAGATTTCAAATTTCTTGTGTGCATTAATCCAGATGTAACAATTCTGAGTCTCAGAGTCCTAGTCATTCAAACCAGTGCTCTTATCTTGGTATAGCAGATGTTTTGTGGTTAAGAATGCCACCTTCTCTGAATATTCACCACCCATATTAGTAAGTGCTGGACTTGATTCTCTGGCTCCCAGGACAGATAACTCTATCTTTGTATGATGCCACAGAACTTCTTTGACATTCACACTTTTTTTTATATTGTCAATAATCACTCTCAGCCTACCATTATTTTTACCAAGTGCTCTTAGCAAACATCCTCCAATTCCAAAGTCCTCACAATTCATACATCTGTTTCTCTAAAACACCTGAGTTAATACACTGGCCATTGCCTTTCTCCCTGCATTGTTTAAGCTCTGTTCATCACCAAAGGAAGATTTTAACAATTGTTAAAAACAAAAATTTTTAACCTATAACATGTCAGTTGTTATCAGTATTCTACCCACCACTAGTGATGGAGTTCTCAAGGACAATAAGCCAAAGGGTACTGCAGCTGCTAAATCTCATGTTATTTTTCTTTCTTTCTTTTTTATTGTCTTTGAGACAGAGCCTCAAGCTGTCTCCCTTGATAGAGTGCCATGTGGCATCACAGGTCACAGCAACCTCCAACTCCTGGGCTTAAGCAATTCTCTTGCCTCAACCTCCCAAGTAGCTGGGAACACAGGTGCCCACCACAACGCCCAGCTATTTTTTGGTTGTAGTTGTCATTGTTGTTTGGCAGGCCCGGGCTGGGATCGAACCTGCCACGTGTGATGTATGTGGCTGGCACCTTAGCAGCTTGTGCTACAGGTGCTGAGCCAAAATCCCATGTTAGAATATCACTGTCTTGGGTGGTGCCTGTGGCTCAAAGGAGTAGGACACTGGCCCCATACACCATAGGTGGTGGGTTCAAACCCAGCTCCAGCCAAAAACTGTAAAAAAAAAAAAAAAAAAAAGAATATCAATGTCTTAGGTTAATTTTTCTGGAAAAATACCCTGAGATTAAGATTTAGAAACAGGAATTTTGCTGGGGCTATTCTGAGGAAAACATATAAGCGAGTGGGCTGGGCATGGTGGTTCACTCTTGTAATTCTAACACTCTGGGAGGTTCAGGTGGGTGTATTGCTTGAGCTCAAGAATTTGAGACCAGCCTGAGCAAGAGAGATACCCCATCTCTAAAAATAGAAAAATTAGGCAGGCATTGCAGTGGTCTCCAGTAGTCCCAGCTACTTGGAAGGCTGAAGCAAGAGAACTGCTTGAGCCCAGAAATCTGAAGTTGCTGTGAGCTATGATGATGCCATAGAACTCTACCCAGGGCAACAGAGTGATTCATGTCACACACTCACACAAAAGAAGAAGAAGAAGTAAAAGAAAAGGAAAGAAAAGAAAAGAAAAGGGAAGGGAAGGGAAGAGAAGAGGAAGGGAGGTAAGGAGAGAGGAAGAGAGGAGAGGGGAGGGGGGAGGGGAGGGAAGAGGGGAGAGGGGAGGGGAGAAGAGAAGAGAAGAGGAGGAAAGAATCACATAAGTGAGTGAAGGTGGCAGTACTGGGCAAAGGAAGAAGTTGCACAGTAATAAGTTACAAAAGATGTATTAGCTAAAGCTAATAAAATGTGGAGTCCAGGAACTGACCCGAGTCTACAAGAATTATTCCAAATTTGGGACTTTGTAGCCTCTCACTTGCTATTCATTTCATTCAGGCTTTTCCCAGGGAAGACAATTCCCTCAGAGATGTGCAACTATGAGCAATCAGCAGCCAACACTCTGGAAAGCTGGTGCAATGAATGTGTGTATTTGAAAGGGGGATCTGGGTGGCACACCACACCATCCATTTTAGAGAAATCATTGGAAGAACTGAATTCTAGGATAGGAAGCTTTACCGGTTGGCTACAGCTACAGGCTGATTAAGGCAGGTAACGCAGTGGAAGGGCTCAATCTCAGAATAAGGCAGGAGACTGCCCTGTGTTCTAGGATTGGTGAATGGACGAGGATCTGAGAATAACAATGCATGTTAACAATAGAAGGTACATTGATTAGAAGGAAGGAGAATGCTCCCAAACCTCCCAACATATCCAGGGACAGACCTGACCTAGAAATTGACATCTTTCTCCAACAAAACATGAAGACACTAGTTACTTTATTTCAACAGAAGAAACTCCTGACCTGCTTCTATAGTTCTTTTTTTCTGTAGAATGTTTTGATTTTTTTTTTTCTGATGCTTTCAGAAATCACTTCTGGCAAAAATAAATTTTCAACTTTTTTTCTTATAATGTAAAGAGACCACAGAAAATAATAGAATTTATTTAAAAATGAGTATGTGTAATTTGCATGTGTATTTAAACAGAATTCTTAAACTCAGTATTAATTTTGTGTCATGAGGGTTGTCCTGAATATCATGGGATGTTTAGCAGCACCCCTGGTGACTACCCAATGGATGCTGGTGGCACTTCCTTCTTCCCCAGTTGTGACAAACCAAACAGTCCCTAGACATTGCCAAATATCCCTGGTTGAGGACCACTGATTTAAAGTCACGTGCAACTGTGCTTTTGGTTTTAAACGCTTGTAGAGTAGAGAAATTACTTTTAAGCAGACCAATCTGGTGTGCATGGCATTTGGAAATGTAATTTATTTTTTAATTGAAAAGTAAATACTAAAGGAATTAAGAGTTAAGAGAGATCATATTAAAAAGGGAAAAGCTAGAAGATTTTTTAATGGAGGAAATTCATCATACTATTAAGTATTTGCTAATGTAGGCAATGTGAAATCATTTTTTTTTCTTATTTCCTGTTTTGTTCATGTGAGAAATAAAGTAAAATAAATTTTATGATGGATAAACAATCAGGATGAAAAATTTTAATCCTAAGAAAAAAGATCAAAAATTTTAAGAGAAAAACATATCTTGAGAATTATAAAAAATTCTTTCAAAAGACTTGGAAAACCTTTTAGCTTAATTATGTGATTGGGTCTTTACTATTGTATATTATTTAGTAATATGCATCCTAAAATTAAATATAGGCAGGCACAATGTTAAGCAGAGAGAAGAATAAAAATATGCCATAGGTCCTACCCTCAAGAGCATTATAGTCTAAAGTAGTGATTCTCAACTTGGCTACACATTAGAATAATCTGGAGAGTTTCCAGACTTCTGTTCAGATAGTACAGGCCCAACTGAATTAGACTCTCAGCTTAGAAGGAAATCCAAGCAACAGTAATTTCCAACCTTCTTAAGTAGAAAAACAGAAAAGAAGTTTCCTTTATTATTCAAGTATATTTTTACTATTAGACAAAAACAATTTCATATGAGTTCTGGTGACTGAGTTCTTGAACTTGTTACTGTGCACTTAACTGTACAAACAACTCAGTAGGGTTTCATAACCTTGGTATATCAGTGTCTTCTCACTTCTGTGTTTGACACATGGTGGTGCCTTAAATGGTGGCATTCATTACTGTTATTGCGTGTTTGGGTGTGCCACAGTGAGAACGTCAGATTTGAATTAGGACAATGAGCAAACCTTAAATTTCTTGTTAAATATGGCAAGAGTGAAAGTACAATCAGGGACGTGTTAGTCCAAGTTTATGGAGACAATGCCATGAAAAAATATAGTAGTGTATACAAATGGATTAAATATTTTTCTGAGGAAAGAGAAAACACCAATAATGAAGAGAGGCCAGTGAGGGCATTCAGAAGCTAAACTGATGAAAACATTTCAAAAATTTGTGGAATTGTGCACAAGGATCATAATCTGACTATGAGAAGCCCAGCAGACCAAGTAAACATTGACCAAGAAACAGTTAGCAAAATCTTAACTGAAACTCTTGGTGTGAGAATGGTGTGCCTGTTATGTCACTATGGTGCCCTAGCTCACATAAATAACTGTATTGAAATACCCTCCCTACCCATCTCATCTAGCCTCTGATGACTGTTTTCTTTACACAAAGATAAAGGAAGTATTGAGAGGAAGACATTTTGATGACATTCAGTATATCAAGGGTAATACAACAACAGCTCTTCTGGCCATTCAAAAAAGATATCAAGGGTAATACAACAACAGCTCTTCTGGCCATTCAAAAAAGAATTTCAAAATTACTTGGAAGGGTGGACTAGGCACTGGCATCAGTGCATAGCTTCCCAAGAGAAGTACTTCCAAGTGACTAAAGTGATACTTGACAATGAGGTCTATAACACCTTTCTAGGATAAGTTAGTGAACTTCATTATCAGACCCCATGAATGTTGATTTTTTTCTTTCAATTTGCAGCCAAAATTGAAAGATAAATTTATGGTCAAACAAGTAAAATTTAGTACAATGATTACTGTATAATACAAAGAAAATATTCAATGATACTGAAGCACAGAGAAATAAATACCAAAATGTAAATTTATGAAAGCTTTACATATTTGAATATCTGCTCAAATGTAAAAGACACAGAAGAACAAGATATAATATTTATAAAGGTGTACAAAAGTGCTGGATGAGTAAAATTTAAGGCCACCTTAAAGCATGGCCTTGACAGGTGAAAATGAGTGAATGCATGCTATAGTCCTTGGTGCAAGTTGCCCTGAAGTCCAGAAAGCCATTTGCACTATCCAAGAAGATTTTTATCTTTACAGTGAAATTCCAGATGAGTTGTTCTAAATGACAAAGAAGAAAATAAAAGTTAAATAGAATGATATTTGATTATAATTACCATATACTGCAGGTCATTTAAATTATTGGCCTGGGAATACATATTCATTAAATCCTTATAAAACCATGCAAATGTCAGATACCCCAATGAGTACTAGTGATTAATTTAATGGTCAAAATGGGTAATAATACCTGCTTTCAATTTTTCCTACCCCAATTAATTTAGCCTGTGCTCTGTGATGTGGAAATCTGGCTTTGCAAATAAGAATTTATTCAGCTAATCCAGCAGATCCAGTACTACTACTTGGGAAATATTTGGGTAAATTTTGAGTAGATTTTGCTATCTACTCCCACATATATGTAAGAATTTCCCCCCCACTCTTTTGAATACAATATAATTCAACTTCCTGAATTGTCATGTACAGAGTAAAACAGTAAATGCTGATACATAACACACGGTATCCAAAGCGTTGGGATATTGTTAGTCCATAACACATTTGTCTCCAGACATTTACTACAGCTCAGTCTTGAACTGTTCCTGTTGAAAGTGTAGCTTAAAGAATCTATATTTAAAAAAGGGTGGGTGGGACACTTGCTATTTATTTCTCTTTTAATTTCTAAGCTCTATCTATGAAAAACCATTTTAGAACCAGAAATTCACATATCTGGACATCATAAGCCTATGTCGTGAGAACAAAGTATCCAAATCAATGGTCACATGTGGTATATCCCGGACTCTTCCAAAAGGCACCACTGAAGGAACTTTCCATTGTGTTGTTCATGTAGCTCACACAAAGATCATTAATAAATTCCTTTAAGAAATCAGTTTTTTAAGAAGTCACGTTTCTGGTGCATATTTTATTATCAGACCAGGACAATTTTATAAATGTCACATTACTCATCTCCTGTCATTCCTATACCATAACCGTTTATAACACTCTCTGTGACATTTGGGGCTTCCTTTTTAATTCTTAAAAATGTTTTTATTTCCAGAAAGCTTTGAGCTAAATTTAATGCTTAATTATGGTAACTATATTATGCTGTGTTCTTGGAATATTTAATTTTTCCAACATCTTGTGATTTAAAATTTTCTTTTTCTATTTTTACAATTGTATTTTATGTATATTTTATTTTAAATTACATCAAATAACTTGTCAAAGTAGGTGGTGGTGGTAGAAATCATGTTAAAAGAAAGTACTTATAAGAGTTAAGTTATTAAAGAGGAGCTCAATATATACATCATTTGTATTTATTCTAATTCATATTTTGTTTTTTAAAATATAAAATAATTCCTACTTCATTAAAGATTGCATTGTTAAATTGCAAAGTAGCTCATTTATTTTGTTTAAAGCATATACATCTTTGAAGAGTATATCTGTTTGGGACAAAAGTTAAAATCTAGAACCTTACAGGTTACATATTCTAGGTAAAAAAAAGCACCTAAAAGTAAGTATCTAGACTTCTAGTGTTAGATTTACTGATTTGCACATCTAAAGGGACATAGATTATAAGATGATAGCAAAATAGCTGCTCCTATAGTTCATCAATATTAATACATTTTTAGGATAACATTTGTAAATTGGCATTCCAAATTATATTCGCCTACTCACACAGGGCAATGAGATAACTTGATTGTATTATTGAAATTTAAATATCATTTAGATCAATTTCAATAACAGATAGTATATTATAAAATAGCTAGCTTCTCCCCAACTGTTAAAAGTTCAAGTCTAACAATGCTAGACAATATTGTCGTTGATGCTTTTTGCAAGCAGTTTTCTGTCATACTCTCCCTTTCTGACACACTTTTATTTTCATCAGATTTGTATCCCATGATATTATATAAAGTGGCACCTGTGCAGTAATAGAATGAATGTCAACAGACTGTTACAGTCATTACTTTAATCAGCATTTCTAAAATAGCTCTTTCTCTAGGATAAACATTTTATATTGATGACATAATGTAAGTATATGCACACATGTAATGATGGAGATTTATAGCATGTCACACTTTGCATATAAAAGTAATGAAGAGGTATAATGCGAGCCACGTAATTTTCATACATCTCAAGTAAATTTCATCCCTGATCCTTTCCAAAGAAATTCAGATTTATAAAAATGACATCTTACTCTTGTACCATTATCAACACATGAGAAACCTCCCAGTTAATGTATTCCCAGATGCAATAAATGATAGATCAGAAATGTCTGTTGATCTGTTCCATAATTCAGAATATAAGAAAATATTCTCTAGAACTATAGTGCCCAACATAGTAGCCATTAGTCCCATATGGTTATTTAAATTGAGTTAAAATTAAATAAAATTAAAATATTTAGTTTGTTAGTTGCATTAGCCAAATTTCATGTGTGCAATAGCCACTGTTGGCTAGGGGTCCATATTTGACCTCAAAGAGTATTTCCATCACTGTAAATATTTTTGCATTACATGCTGATAACCTGGTACTCCTTGTCTGCCCTTGTATTCCAATTAAAAGCACTACTATTAATACACAGAAAAAGGAAAAATTGCACAAACAGCAACCATTTTTATCACCATATTATTATGCATTTGTCCTAATTGATTTATTAATATTGATATTGATTTATTCTAATATACCTGTCACAAGAAATTTTTGTCTTAAAGATTTTTTCATTAGACAGTAAGACAAACCTCATACCTGTATTTAAAAAATTATTCAAACACAGTAGTACAAAATTAGGAAATCACCTAGAAGGTACCTTTAGAAATTGACAGACTGCAACTTTATGACCTTTCCAAACTAAACTAAAATTTTTGCTATTTATAAATTTAGGAAAATAATAAACTATTGCAGGACTTTGAGCAGAGAAAGGATATGCTCTGGCACCTATGTTACAAGGTCAGTTCTGACTGTAAGTACAATAGTGTGAAAAAATTATTCTTGACACTTGGTCAAGATGGCAAGGCAGATTTTATCCAAGGTGAGCTGTGCATGTGGATAGGAACCGGGAGCACTGCTATGGAGACTTGCAGTGGGACAGAGAGATTGGGCTCAAGTCTAACTCCATCAAGGACAAGAATTTCTAAGCAAGGATCAAAGTGGGGGTCAGTGAAACCTGAGACCTGGACTGAATGAACAGCATTCTTGTTGAAGGTCAGCCAGGATGTTAGTTCCAGAGAGTGACCAGATACCAAATGGAGGGAATTTTTTTCTAAACTGATTCTGCAAGTCTCCTGCTCAAAGTAATTGTGGACAGAGAGGGAAGTTGAAGTTTGGGCATAGTCAAACAGAGGACTAAGAAGAGCCTGACCAAGGTTTTGGTGAAAGGAGAGAGTGCTTATAAGTAGGAAATTATTGTGTAGAACGTAAGAGTGAAGACTAAAAGAATTAAGCAGCTATTAAGTTTAGTAAGCTAAACTAAAAATAGCTGTGTCTGAATTAGGGGAGGGGAATAGAGAAAAGGAGATATTGGAAAAGTTGAGAAAGTTGAACTGATTTAAAACAAAACACATAATGGTATTTGGCACCGGAAATTTGATAGGTATTATTCTTGGCATTTGAGATTGTTGGTGGATGAAATTGGCACAGTCATCTCTCTTTAGCAAGATAGAGAGACACACTAATATTATACATAACAAATAAGTAAAATAAGCAGTGTGTTAGATACATGGTTCCTAAGTGCAATAAAAGAACGAAATGGAGTAGGGAAAACCGGGGAGAAGGGACTGTAGTGTTAAATAGAGAGGGCAGGGTAAAGAATACTGGCAAGGCCCTGCAGGAATGGAAACTGGAAGGAAGTGACAGAGGGAGCCAGGGGGAAACTGGGGGAAGTGCAGAGCAGGGGGAAGGAAGGGCAGAACCCAGGTTCTCACATACTTGACATGGTGGAAGCCAGAGTGGTAATGGGACCCAGATCATGAGAGGCTTAGTAGACCATTGTGAGTACATCAGCTGTACCCTGAGTAACAGGAAAGATATTTAAGTACTTGGAGCAGGGTATGACATGATTGGTCTTCCAGGTTTAAGCATTTCCTCCTGACTGGTTCATAATGACTAGACTGATCTGAGACAAGAATGAATCGGGAGATGTCTTAAGAGACTTGTTATGGCAAGAATTCTGGCAAGAAATGGTAGTGGCTAGGTTTGGTGTGTAGTGGTGAAAGTGGTGAAAAATGGTAAGAAACTGGATTTATTTTAAATTTTAAACTAATAGGATTTCCTAAAAATTTAAATATTAAATGTTTGAAAGATATACACACATACACTTTTTTTTTTTAAAGTTAGTGGGAAGTAAAATGTTTGAAAGATATACACACATACACTTTTTTTTAAGTTAGTGGGAAAACCCTAGGGCAGTGCAAGGGTCTCTGATGCACTAAAGGGTGGGTGTATGGGGACTCTGGTCTGGACTGGCAAAGCAAGAATGTGAACAAGTGCTTAATAAGGCAATAACTGCCTTGGATCCAGGGGTTCAAGTGCATGCCTAGGGCAGTGCAAGGGTCTCTGATGCACTAAAGGGTGGGTGTATGGGGACTCTGGTCTGGACTGGAATTAAGTAAAATAGGAAAGATAAACATGGAGCAGATTTGGGGGCAAGATCAGAAGTTTTGGGCATGTTAAGTTTGGGATGTCTACAGAATATCTGCACAGAGATGGATATAGGCAGCAGGATTTTGGTGATGTGATGGTAATCAGGATAGAGATGATACAATATTTAAAACCACAGACTGGATGAGACATCTTAAAGGGTGGGTGTAGATCAAGGGAAGAGGGCTGGGGGATCACCAACATTGGGGTGTCAGGAGAAGCAGAGGGGATGACAAAAACATCATTAAGAAATGACTAAATATTAAGTATAAGTATTAAGAAAAAGTGCTTAATAAATGGAAAGAAAAAGTAGAAGAGCTAGGTATTCTACAAGGCAATGAGAGAGGATACTGATAGCATCATTGTACACAATGGTGTCAAACAGTGCTGAGAGGCTAAGTAAGATGGGAACTGGGAAAATGTAGAGATTGACAGAGAGGATACACGAGGGAGGAGAATACAAGGGATGCCTGCATTGCAGATTTGGGTAACTCAATCCTGGATAGCTCAAGTCAGTGAGATAAAGAACTTAGGAGAAGAGGATTGTAGGGGAAGAAAATGTCTTGAGCAACAACTGCCTTGGATCCAGGGGTTCAAGTGCATGCCTAGGGCAGTGCAAGGGTCTCTGATGCACTAAAGGGTAGGTGTATGGGGACTCTGGTCTGGACTGGCAAAGCAAGAATATGAACAGCAGCAGTACCCATAGGAGGTGGTAGGTGCCCCGGTTCTTTGAATGGGGCGGGCTTGGAATGGATGTAGTACCCCGACCTGGAGCCTGGTCTGTAACACCTGCACAAATACTTTCTGGCCTGAGTAGTGGTAGTATAGGAATTGTCAGTACTCAGGCACTAAACTTTGTCAGTGAATTATTAAAAAATAAAAGTGTACACCTAGACATTGAAATAAGGGATATCAGAGAGATATTAGAGTTATTCAAAGAGTTTGCAATCTCTGGTGTTAAAAACTGCTCCAACATTTTGAAGTGGGTATCTACAGACAATAGATATAAAATTTAGGACAGCAGCATTTGACAGAAAGGAATATTATTTTTATGTGAAATAAAGAGCTCTAAGTAAATCAATTATTAATGAGAACGGCAATTTTTAAATTATTTTTTCCTTGTAATTTAAGCTACAGCTATAAAATACATACAATGGTACTCTGAATTTTTAAATTTTACACAGGTCTTGAAGCCTCTTTTGGTTTCATGTACAACCTCCATAAGTTACAAAAAATGTCAGTGGAAATATTAAAATTTTATTGTATAAATTTATATTTGAATGCATAAATGTATATGCATTTAATTATGCAGTTAATTATACTATATTTATAAATTAGTTATAACAGACTTATACAGAATAGATTTGCATGAAAAGTTAAATGTCTCCAGAAAAAGTATTCCTAAGAATCATCAACCCTAATATACTAAAATTTACATTTTAAAATAATTTATCAGAAATTTATCAAAACATTGTCAGCCTATAAAATACTATGAATTGTTCTATTAACAGTTGTATCAGCAGAAAGAACCTCTCAAAATTAAAAATTATCAAAAATATTTATAATCTTTCTTTGCCAAGAGTGGATGAAAACCTTTTCAATCCTATCAATTGAAATTGAGTTGTTAAAGTATAAATTTTGAGGGGCCCATAAGTGAATGTTCAGAAAAGTAAGGCAGAAAAAACATGATTAATAAAAATATACTAATAAAGTATTATTTATTATGTTATAAAATCATATCAAAATACCACTCTTTGCAATTTTTATGTTTGTTGTTACGGATGTACCATATTACCCCATTGTATTTTATAAGTAACAGTTTTTTAAAAGAAAAAATTTTGTATTTCAGTACTTTTAACTATACTTTTCTTCCTGCTTCATTAGCAAGTAGCCCCATTTTTTATTGGAGAAAGGGTCTCGCTAATTATGGACCCAGCTCTGGTAAGAAGTTGATTTGTTATGATGGGCTATTTTAGAGAGTAGAAAGATTTAGAAAAGAGAAATCGAGGAAGAAACTAGCAGAGAGAAAGCACGAAGTGGTTTATAAAGGAGAGTAAGACAGCAGAGTTAAATGGAAGTGGGGTGTCTTCGGCAGTGGCCAGAGATATTCAAGATATGAGTGTGATTGGATTTGAATAGCTGAAAAGTAGCCAACAGGATTGATCAGACCTCTGCGTGACAAGGGAGGGAGAGGGGAGAGACATGGGGATGGGAAATCAGACATATCTTATCTCTATTTTCTGAATATGAAATGACAGTTTAATTCTGGTTAGTTGCAATCTTGCTCTGTGGTATAACTAGCTAATATCTCCTAAGCTATAACTTTGTTTTTCACATTAATAGAAATTTACTCCTTTGAAGTATTAGCACAAAGTTGCCTGTACCAGAAGCACCTCTATAGAATATCGGTACCTTCATTCCTCAGGACTATTGCTTTGGGGTTCATATTTAAAACCAGTATCTCTATCCTCTGTCCTTGGTTTACTACTAAAAAAACACATCAATTCTTTCTACTAAAGGCTGGTGGCCCATTATTTTGTAGTGTCTCCAAGGTGCTTATGAGCCCATTTCATTTTAAGTGTCAAATTATACCATCCCAGCTGGATGGAGAAGAAAAAGTTCTACTTCTTCATATTTTGTTTGGTGTGTTACTGAAATGTATTAGTTTTCTTGGGCTACCACAATAAATTACTACAGTCTGTCTTACACAACAGAGATTTATTTGTTTATAGTTTTGGAAGGTGGAAGTCCAAGTTCAAGGTAACAGAAGTTTGGTTTCCAGTGAAGCCCCTTTTCCTCAACTTGCAGATGGTCACCCAGTTGCTTCCCCATCAAATGGTTGTCTCTCTGTGCGTGCACACCCTTTATGTATCTGTGCGTGCCCAGGTTTCCTTGTCTGATAAGGACACCCATGAGATTGAATTAAGCTCCTCCTGACGCCCTCATTTTAGCTTTACTATTCCTTTAAAGGCCCTATCTCCAAATCAAGTCATATTCCGTGTTACTGGGGATTAGTGCTTTGACATTTAAATTTTGGTAGAACACAATTTAGTCCATAACACTGACAAATAAGTAATTTTATTTATATAAAGCAAGGTGACAGACTAAAATACTTTCAGAAGTGAGAAAGAAAACACTCATGAATAAAGAGGGCGAGGCGGGGAAACGAGCAAGACAGGGACCCTAGCTGAAGGGAGTAGTTGCTACCTGAGGCAAATAATTTCTTTGAAAGAATGTTGCAGCTTCTGATTGTGATCAAGAGAAGCCAGAGATCTGGATGGTTGTTAAATCACTCAGTTTATAAATTTAGGAAGATAATTATGTGAAGTACACATATGTTTAGAATACATGCGCGCGCACACACACACACGTCTTCCTAAATAAATGCTATCATAGGTGTGAGATAACCCAAAGGGCTCCTGAGTGCAAACTCCGATACAGAGAGTGAACAGAGAGTGTTGGGGTTATGTGTTTCTGAAAAACGACAAGGTATTCATCAGCTGGTAATTAGGCAGCATTTTTAAAATAACCTGGAAATTTAAATTATTTTAAAGTAGAGACTTATAAAAATGCCAATAATTTCTTATTTCTAAGGAATTTAGAGAAAATGGGTTGGAGAAAGAAGAGACTCTAGAGACCAGTTAAATCACGTAAAACAAACAAAAGTTAAAGAAATATTGAGTAGAAAGAACATGACTAACTGATATAAATCTATAGTTCCTTCCCCTCTCTGTAAAGATGGCCTTAATATAGTAATGGATGTCAAAGGTCAGGGAGAGAGGCGGCATTCGTACTCAATGTGAGATAAGAAGATTCCATCTTTTCTGCATATAAAGCTTTAGCCCTGCATGTTATTTCAAGTTTGGTGAACAGCAATCAGTTCCCAATTGTGATTAGTCTCCGTCTTTTCACTAAAGAGAGAGTTGAGACAGAGTTTTAAAGGTTATTCTACGCCAGACAAAAGGAGTCCATGAAAATAGAAAGCTTTTCAAATGATCTAAAGTGCACTTGAACCTGCCACTTTGATATCATTAGCAAATTGTGATTGATTAAGTATCACAGTTAAATCTCTTATAAGATTTTTGGCAGAAAAGGGGGTATAGAAAGTGTGGATATTCCCAGTATGTGGCATTATTTTCTAAATGTGGAAGTGGCATTTTTTTCAGATTGTATAATCCTATCCTGGACTCTTGAAATTATAAAGTTAGATAGAACCGTGAGAGGAGTTGTTTTTGAATCAGTGTTCGAGGAGGTGATTGTCTCACTATTTTCAGTTGGGAATTAATAGTAACAGCTTTAAAATGATGCTAAAGTTCTGCTCCACTGAAAATGCTAAGTATGAGTTAAACATGATTTATTTTATTGTTTTTGGAAATTACTCTTTCAGTTAAAAGTCCTTATACTTGTCACAGGGCAGTCCCTCTCAACTAAATAGGGCGAGCAAATATCTGTCTTTCTAGGGGCAAGAAGACACTTCTTAAAATATTGATAAAAAAAAATTACCCAACGGTTACTAAAGGTGTATATATATTTTTTATTGTATGCTGTTTTTAAAAACCAAAGTTCTCTTAAATATGACAATTATATCACCTCTATGAAAATAAGGTGGCTTGATAAGCAAGGTTCCTTTTAATCTGTGCCCTTTTTTTTTCTGAGAACTTAGTGAGGGGGGGCGGGAATTGGGGGAGAGGAATAAAGGTTAGCATATCACAGACTGTTACAGAAACAGCATTCACAGGTCTTTTTTTTTTTTTTTAAGTATGTGAAAGAGGAGGTAGGAGGCTGTGATATTAAGAATGAAATATATGTACTATGAACAGAAGGATCAGACACTGAAACCCAGCTGGCGCTCTGCTGGTCACTCTTGGTTTCACACTGTACCTCACTCCACTTCTCTGAGTCTGCGGTGTCTTTTGTTGTCTTAGTGACATTTTCTTGAATAGAGTGCTAAGGATAAGATTTTTCACTATCCTGCTTGCCTGTCACCCATCTAAAGTTGTCATTAATGTTGTTCAAAAACAATCCAAATGTTTCCCCACGCAGGCATTAGGTAGGGTGTGACCACATGATTTGCTATAGCTGATGAAATTCAAGTGGCAGTGATAGGTCATTTTTAGGGAAAGCTCTGAAATCCAGTACACGATTTCTTCCTGCCATCAAGGTCATGTAAGATCTGACAAGATAGAGAATTTCTAGCCTGGATACCCAAGGATATAGGCTGAGCTTGGATTTCTTACTGGTAATGGACATGTAACATGAGCAATAAACAACCTTTCGTTATATATGCGAGCCACTGAGATTTTGAAATTGTGATATGCAATACAATGTGCATATTGCATAACATAATATATTGCATATAACATTGTCATAATTCTAACTTGTACATGTTTTCTCCAAAAAATAATTTCTTTCACAAAATAATACACACATGTGTATATATAGTGTAATTAGAACTTTCAAAAATTAATTCCAAAAGTTAAAATTTAATTAAAATTATAAAGAAAACTTAATATTCAGCCTTACTATGGTAACTGGTATATGAATCTAGTTAATCCTTCTTTGGCTCACTTTTTAACAGTATGCTAAGTTCCCGGGCTTATGGGTGTCTTTTACCGCCTCTGTAGTGATTATAGACGTGGCAATCTTTTCACTTGGAGTGCAAAGTGATTGAAATTCACTTTCCTGATAGTTATTCAATAATCTCCATAACTGCCTCCCACAGACCACTTTTTATTCTTGGAAGCTTTCCTTAATCTATCCTTGCTGAAAATTAAGTCATTTTATTTCAGAATCATTCACACTAACTCTGTGCAGTGCCATTGGAAAGAGGGTCTGGATCTGCCTCTCTCATAGTCACTACCTTCTCTTTTCCCCCCTCCCTGACCCTCTCCTTCCTCAGATGCCTCCAGTGTTACTTCAAAGTCTAACTTGGAGTGCCTGACAAGATTGTTTTTCCTCCACGCCTTCACTGACCCCCACTTTCCTAGTATTTCTCCAACATTATTACCCCTCTCGGGTGAGTTCTCAGTTTTCCCCCTTCACACTGTATCCTCAACCTGCTAAAACCTCATTATAGCTATTTGTGGAATAAAGAGTTATGGAACTTCAAGCAGGGTCTTTATAGCAAATTCAACACCTTTACAGTTACTTACTCATTCAAGGCATTGCCATCAAATGCTTAGTAAATATCTGGCACGCTCCCAGTGACAAAGTGACAAGCAAGATGTGAACCTGGTTTTGGAGAGGGTTGCATAATAGTCGGGGACTCACCACCATCTCGAAAGGGTTTGGTGAAGGGGATACTGTGCTATGAGAGTGTCACACGCAGCTTTTCCTGAACAGGCCTCCCGGGGTGAAGTCTAACCTGACATTCATGAAAGTGTGTGAAGGGTGCAGGAGAAGCTGGAGGACAGGAGGAGGGTTTTTTTTTTTTTTTTCTTCAGACAAAACACAACATTGATCAACAAAGTTCAAAATTGAGATATTATTGGTTTAAAAAAAAAACAAAGAAAAATTCTTGCTGAGGGCACATATGATTGTGTAAATTATTTTTGGATTAAAAAAAAACAGGGTCTGATTATGCTATGACTAAGATCTGATCTATCTTTCTGCCAGTTGGCTCTGGAGTCAGTGTAGAGACTGTCGTACACACAAGAACATCATGCATGAATTTATTCTATCAATTTTTTTTTTTTGTAGTATTTGGCCAGGGCCAGGTTTGAACCCACCACCTTCAGTATATGGGGCCAGCGCCCTACTCCTTGAGCCACAGGCATCTTCCTATTCTATCAATTTCGATGACAGATGAGCGTGGTCTTAATTAGGTAGTCATAGAATTGAGAGAAGTAAGTAGATGTGAAAGATTAGGAAGTAAAATGAAAAAGAAATTGATAGTTGTGATGAGAGGTAAAGAATGTAGGAAAAGGTAAAAATGATACTGAGGTCAGAAGGTGAAGAATTTGGGCATTTAGAAACTTCTTGGAATATGCATAAGAGGAATCAGAAGTAGGGGATGGGAAAGGGTACAGGGTCGAGTTTTAGACAGAACAGGTTTAGTAGGATTATGATATCGTCCTCCACATAAAAATGCCCTACACTCAATTGAATAAAATGGCTTGAAATCACTCAAAAGGCTGGCCAGTTAGACCTTCTCCATTTCGTCCAAGTATCTTCCCAGAATACTTCATATTCTTCTTTGTACATGCATTTAATTATTCCCAAGATATTGTCATAATAACATACCACGATAGATATTTAAGATGAAATACCTATCTTAAATTGTATTTGTTTTAAAAGTTGTAATACATTCCTAGTCACTTTCAAATACTGCACATACATGATTTTGATGAGACAACTATTTTCATTTACATTTTACAGATGAGAAAATTTATGCCAAATGGTTACATGGCCTGCTAAATTTTATCCTGAGTAAGCTGAGGATTCCTAATTCAAATTTATTTCGAATCATCTGATTTCTAATCACTAAATTTTCTCAGTAGTGTTTTTTTGATGAGGGTTATGAATAAAATAATGCATACTGCTTTAAAAATATTATCAGCTTTTTTCTCTACATATTACCTTAGTAGTCACACACTAAGAGTTGTGATATAGATTTAAGTAATAGGTAGATTTTTTTTCTGCAAATATTTTAATTGGCTATTGTGTAAAATGCTAAAATGCCTGAGTCTCAAGTCTATAGCGCAATAAATATTACATAGCAAAGTTCTCAGATGCCTCTGTTGTGCCTGTGCTCAGAAACTGAGCACCCAAACTTTAACCAGTACTTTGAATTTTGTTATAGAGATTGGTTGTACTTTTTCCTTTTTTAATAAATAGAATCATAAAAATGTATTTTTAGTGTCTGGTTTCTGTTGCCCCACCTATGTCTATCATATTGTTGTGTGTGACAATATTCTTTTCTAAAATTAAATTATAAAGAGGTAGGTTATGCATACATTGATGCATTTATGGAGTACAATGTGCTGATTTCATATGCAATTTGGAATGCTTACATTATATTGGTTAATATACCCTTTCCCTCATTTACTTAATTATTGTGTTAAGACATTTATACTCTTTACTTAATAGATCTGACATGTACCCTTGTATATGCACCATAGGTGTGATCCCACCATTCACCCTTCCTCCATCTGACCTCTCCCTTTCCCTCCCATCTCTCCCTCCTCCCTCCTTCATCCTGGGCCATAGTTGTGAATGTGTGAGTGATTGTAAATTGGTTTCATAATAGTACTGGGTACACTGGATAATTTTTCCTCCATTCTTGAGATACTTTACTAAGTAGGATATGTTCCAGCTCCACTGTGACAATAATTATCCTCTTAAATTTATTTATTTATTATTTTTTTTTAAGTTTGGCTCTACCATATTTCTGTATGTAAATGCATTGCCAGTTGTTCGCTTATTCACCAGTGATGGGCATGTGGATCGTTTCCTGTTTTGTCTGCAGTGAACAAAGCTACTGTAAACATTCTTCTGCATATATTTTGGTGCATGTACATTACTAAGTTTATAGATTTATATGCATGTTCAGTTTTAAGGGTTACTGGCAAAATATTTACAAAGGGATGTAACTAATTGATACCGCCAGGTATAATATATAAGAATTCCAGTTGCTCCACACCCCTGACATCATTTGATACTTTCAATCTGCTTTTTTTCTTTTCTTTTTGGCCATCCTTGTGGGTATGCATTATATTTCATTTTGGTTTTAATTTTAATTTCCTTGATGAATAATAAAGTTTAGCACCTTTTCATATGCTTATTGACTATTTGGACAGGATAATATCTTTTGTACACTGTTGTTCAAGTCTTTTTGTAGTTTTCAGTTGGGTCATCTGTCCTTTTCTCTTTTATCTCAATTTGTAAGAGTCCTTTATACATTGTACATAAGTCTCTTTGTTAGATATATGCATTGCAAATTTCTTCTCCCACTCAGTGGATTGCCTTTTCACTTTCTTAATATTTTCTTATGAAGAAGAGAAGTTTTAAATTTTAATTTAGTCCGAATTATAAATCATTTTCTTAGTGCTTTTCTGTTCTGCTTAAGAAATACACCTGTTTCGAGTTCCTGAAAGCCATTTCCTTTGTTATCTGTACTGTATTATCTTTTAAATTTAGATTATGATCCTTCTGAAATTGGTTTTTGAATATGCTATAAGGTATTGGTCAATGTTCTTTTTATCGTGTTTAAAAATGAATTGACCTGACATTTTTTTGAAGACTTTTTCTTTCACTAAATTACAGTATCAACTTTACCATATATATACATTCAATCTCTTGATCTAAGTCCTAATATGAACGTTATATAAATTCTTCAATTTAATTCTTTTCTTCAAAGTTGACTGTGCTTTACCATATAACAGATGACCATATACATTCAATCTCTTCAATCTCCTAATATGAACTTTATATAAATTCTTTAATTTAATTCTTTTCTTTAAAGTTGACTATGCTATTCTCTATTGATTTTTTTAATCAGTTCGGAACTGTAACTTTTGAAATAGTGGTGATAAGTAATAATTAGATGGGACTGTTCTTTATTACTTTGGCAGCTACCTCACATTAGTTTATTCTGACTATACTTTTAAAGATTTAGGGCAATTACCAAATGAACAACAACAAAAAAAGTATGTTACTGCTATCTTGACATGTTGAAATATCCAATTTCTGATTCCTCTTTTGCCTTTATGTGTGTAATATGTGGGCTGTTTCTTATTTACGGTATGAAATTGCTGTGACTCTGAAATATTGTTCTCAATTCGCGTATTGCACACTCAGCAGCATCAGACTTATTCTTATCTCCTCAACCTCTTATTCCTCACATCCCTTTATTTCTATAATTTTTATATATACTGTTGAAATATGGTTTTCATCCATTTCAAAAGAAATTGGCCTTTTAAATTTTAAAATATACTATGTGATATATATATCCCATCTGGATAAGATAACATAGGCTCATATCTCTTTCCCTCTTTCCACTAAGTATAACTATAAACTGGAAATAATGCCATAGGCAACTAAAGGAAGATTCTGAAAGGCAGGAAAAAAAAAGAAAAACTTGCCAGAAATTGTAGAATTCCAGAAACAGCAAAATGGTAAGGTATCCGACAATTCACCATCCAATCAAAGAGGATGACCCAGACCCCACATTTCCCAAGCACCAACCTAACAATAGAAAACAGCACAAGTTCATTTCTTCCATGGATTGTTCTAGCAATGACCCAAGCATAGCTAGTCAGCACCAGCAAGGTGGATTGAGTAGGAACTTCATTGACAGCAAGAAGTCAGCATAAATATTCTCCTTCCCCACTGGGCTAAGACCTCTTTTCTCCATCAAGACAAATGATGGGTACATATAATAAACTATCCTTCCTATGAGTTTGAGAAATCATATTATAAGACTGAATAAGTAATTATAATACCACCTGATACTCAAGATAATCATACTGAAATATAAAAAAGTAGAGGGACCTACATAAAACAATTTACCCAAAGTAGTGAAATGCTAATACCAGTAGACTTTGATCAGTGATATATACATATATATCATATCTTGCACTACCACCACTATAAATACTAACTAAAGAGATATATTCAATAAATACATCATGATAGAATCCTAAAAAAGATATTCAAGTAACATACTGGAAAGGAAGAAAAACAAAGCAGAGAAGAAAGAGGAAACAAATAGAAAACAGTTATGTGTAATAAAATGGCAGACTGAAACTCTAATGTGTCAATAATTTCTGTGAATGTAAATAATCTAAACACACCAGTTAAAAGGCAGAGCTCATCAAAGTTAGTAACGACATGACCCAATTATATGCTGTTTAAAAAAATAGTTCAGATTTAAAAATATAGAAAATACTTGTTGAAAATACAAGTATAAAAATAGATGTACCTGTGTAAATATAAACAAAAGCAAAAAGCAGGAGTTGTTATATTAACATCAGATGAAGCAGGCTTCAGAGCCAAGAAATTTTCTAGAGAGAAAGGGTAGCATTATAAAATGAGAAAAGATGGTTCTACCAGGAAGACATAATGGTTTTAAATTCACATGTACCAAAGAAGAGAGTTTGAATATACATGAAACAAAATCTGATGTAGCTTAAAAGAGAAACAAACAAATCTTTAATTATAATGGGGGACTCAAAAACCTTCCTCTCTACAAGTTAAAGGATTATTACACAGAAAATCAGCAAGGATTTAGAAGATCTATTCTAAACAATACAATCAAACAACAAGATCTACTTGATATATATAGAATAAGCCACCTAAGAGGAGAATACACATTATTTTTTCAAATACCTACATTCAGGGCCATAAAGTAAGTCTCAACACATTTTAAAAAATTGAACTTGTCCCGAGTATGCTCTTTGCACCTAGTGGATTTAAATAAGTATTCAAAAAAAGAAAGACAACAGGAAAGTCTTTAGATGCTTGGCCTAATAACCACAACTAGAAAACCCAAAACAAAACCCAGATGTGCTTCGATGGGTGAATGGTTAAACTAACTGTGGTGTACCACATGATGGAATACCATTCAGAAAAAAAAAAGAAAACAAATTATGGATACACACAACTGGAGATGAATCCCCAGTGAGTTTTGTTGAGTCAAAAAAGCCAATTTCAAAAAGTTTTGTGCTGTTTGAGTTCACTGATATAATATCTTAAAGTGACAGAAGTTTAGAAAGTAAGGACAGGTTAGTGGTTGAGATGAGAGGGGAAGAAGCAGGTGAGTATGCTATGAAAGAGCCACAGGAGAGATGCATGGTGATGGAATTATTTAGTACACTACCTGTGTTATTGGATACATGAACTTATACATATGACAAAGTTATATGGAAGTCAATACACCAATACACACACACAAATGCACACACACACACGAGTATAAGCAGAACTGGGGAAATTAATGTGATCACAACCCAGTGGATTGTATCCATGTATATACTCCAGCTTGTGATAACTGCATTATGTGTATAAGTTATTGCCACTAAGGAAAATTAGGTAAATGGCCCAGGGGGATCTGTCCATATTATGTGTTTCTGACAATGTCATGTGGGTCTACAATTATCTCAAAATTAAAAGCCTAACTAAATAATGCACAGTGTACTTTAATTTATTATTAATCCCTTGCTATAAACAACATTAGGAATACTGGTCACTTTTGAGCATAGTTCAATTTACATGTAACATATTTCAAAGTATACTTTTTCATTGGCTTAGATGCCAAAAGTTTTAAAAGAATTCACTAACATGAAAGTGGAAAAATAATAAAGGCTCCTGGTCCTGTCATGTTTCCATACTGAATGGTTTTTTCTTGACACTTTTTCCTCCACAGCAAGAGTCCCTTTTAACATTGTGAAAGTAAACTTAAACTTCTTTGAAAAGCCTATTACTTGCTTTACTGTAGTGTAACTTAAATGGAATTTCTGTAAGAAGTGCATCCTCTTTTATCCAATCCCCATGGATAAGATGAAAAAAAAATAATACTGATGATCTATTATAATGGGAGTAATAATAATAGCCTATGTTTATATTTTTAAGGGACTAGTTTGAGATTACCATTTCATTTCAAAATTAAACTATCACCTGCTTATGGCTTGGTAATTAGGCACCTTACCATAATTTTAACTGTACACAACTTTGTCATGTATAAAATTAACAGATATGTATGCATGCATTTGGTCAAGTACACTGAAAGCTAGCTTCTCTCTTTCCTCAAATGTACAAGCAGGCAGGTCTGTCAGTTTTTGAGGACCGGCGCAGGACTGCTGTATTAAAGCAATATTGAAATTTTGTTTTAAAGTTCTTTGCTGGTAGGATGAAGGTGTAAGAATTGGCCTCTTCCACCCTTGCAGTATGTTATCAGCATACTGTCAGAAGAGCTCCTTTATGCCAACTCTGACGAAACTGGGCGTGTTATAAATCATGCCTGAGCCATGAGTTTCTTATGTCAACAATGCATTTCAACTCTTACCTTATTACCACATTTCTTGGACACTACAGGATAATGTCTTTTAAACTTTTTACTGCTTGTGTATGAAATCTCAAATAATGTTGCCAAATGCTGTGAAAGTTCCGGGCTGTTTCTTTTTTGCAGTTTTTGGGCTGGGCTGGGTTTGAACCTGCCACCTCCTGCATAGGGGGCCAGCGCCCTACCCCTTTGAGCCACAGGCGCTGCCCCTCAGGGCTGTTTCTTGACCTTGGTTTACTGAATGCTGATCTATGAAAGTTTGAATACCTAGATCCTTATCTATCAGTGTGGTCAATTAACCCTCACCCATTGCCTTGACAAAGCCTTTTTCATTGTGTAGACTGTGTTAACAGTTTCACCAAAACAGGCAATGCCACACAAAAATTGCTTTCTCTCAAGTAATTCTCTGTAAATTCTGAGTACCTGCTCTGCATGGAATGTGCAAGCATTGTGTGGTAGAAAAGAAACCTTCGTCTGAATGTTGGATGTTATGTTTCCTTTAAAGAAAGTCATCTAAATAGAAACTAAATTCAGAGATACTGTGAGAAAATGCCAAAGCATATTAACAATAGAAGTTTGTCACCAGGGCCTGAACTAAATAGAAAAGTACTTGAGAATTTGTGGCGATGGGAGAAAGGTGAATCATCTTATGAGGAGGAGACAGTGTTTGCCGAGAAACGCGTCAAGACACACTCTATTTACCTTTCCTTGGCATGTCTCCCTATGAGAAGGTTAAATACTTCAGGAGAGGGATGGGATTTTTCTCATGTTAACTAATCCAGACAAAAGTGAATAGAGATTTGCTTTCTTCAGCATTTATTGATATTAATTGCTTTATTGAACTAGCTGTGGGAACAGGGATTTCCCAATGCCAGCATAAAGGATCATTATTTATAAGCTAACTGATCCCACAAATTCTACACTTAGCTCAACATTTCCGTTGGAAATACTGAAAGAATCTTTTTAAAAATGTTATATTTCAGCCTTCATACTGTATGCTAAATTACATAAGCTAAATGATAAAACATTTTCCAGGAAAGGGGAATTTTAAAGCCTCACACACTAGACTCCAAATCAAGCTCTGAAATGCAGCTTATTATTACATTTTTCTTCCATTTATTTTTAATTCTTCCCCTTTGGCTCTGTCTTACAGGTGTCCCTAGTTACAACCATCAGTAAAAACAAAACACATGTGTAGGCTATAAATCTCTATTTGTGTTAATTCATCGGAGAAAAATATCTTCAGTTCCCTCTTCCAATTTCCTTTGCTTTTACCACTGAGAAGCTCTCTGTGGTGCTCTTTGCTTAGCATTACAGAAACCAAACTCCATCCCACATGATAGGTTAGCAGGAAAGTTTCTGCACGCCATTCCTCACTGCAACCAAAGAAGTCAAGGTAGAAATCCCCAGGGGCTTTTTGTTATGTTTTTTGCAGTTTTTGGCCAGGGCTGGGTTTGAATCCGCCACCTCTGATATATGGGGCTAGCACCCTACTCCTTTGAGCCACAGGTGCTGCCCGAAATCCCCAGGTTAATTTAGAACATGAAAGGCTTAGAATGGGAATTGATATTTGATAAAAGAGGGGAGCTGCCAATTAAGCTGTTCTTGTAGGAAGTAGTCAAGGCCCAAATGGTCTAATATCAAGTACTAGCACTAACTTGTCTCATTGGGAAGTCCTAACCTTGCATGTCAAGTAGCGAATAAGTTTCCTCGGCACCCAGAGGGAGGCTCCTGTACTTGTGTTCAGATATTCCTATTAGAAAGCCTCCAGAGGCGATGCTAATGCCCAGGTAGAACTGGTGATTGCTCGTACAGTCCAATTTCAATTTGAGTGTTTAGTAGATCAGCTGTTTTAAATCACATCGCCTTGAAATGGGATATCCAGATTTTCTAGCATAAAGTGTTGTTTTCTTCCTCCTTTACGTTTACTTTGATAAAACCATAATTGGGTTTCTAACATGATCCTTTATTCTTGACATAACGTCAGCAGTCAGATACAAGCAGCAGGGCTATTGTTTATTACGTTTTGATAAATCACTGCTGTATTTTGGTATATTATTTGGCCAATCAATTCTTTCCAGTGATAAAGGAATACTTGGTAAGGCAGAAGTATTTTTCACGTATATAAGAGCAGACATTCTGGTAAAACTATTTTATAAATACGAGAATAGTATCTGAATAGTCATCAAAAAAATTGAAGACATGAATTTATATAGTGCTTGCAGGGTGTCTCAGATTTGATTATGAAGTTATTCCAGGAGTAGGTTGTGCCAAGACTATCAGAGAATCAATGGACTGGACTTATTAGGTCATCATCCCCTTGTAACAGTATAGAGTTCTCAAAACCTTTATTAGGTGAAATGGTAAGTGGCTCAGACAAGAGGTTTCCATCATTTCTTTTTAAGGATGATTCCATAGCATCAGAAATTTCACTGGCACGAAATGAGTCCTGATGCGCAGTTGGACGTGTCATTTTTCTCTTAGAACACTTGCAATCAATCCTGCCCACCAACCCCATCATCTTTGTCTTTTTGTTCTTTTTTTTCCTTTGAATTTTCACACTCTTTTCACTCAATACATTTTGCCCACATGATCAAATACCCACATAAGAAAAATAATAAAAATTGGACAGGTTTGTATGAAGAGGGATTAGAATGAGTTGAAGTAAACCGTGGAAAGAGAATATTTAGTTTGGCTTAAATCACTGCTATGATCACTTAAACATGAACAATAACCCATTTGGAAAATCTCAGAAACTGTTTTATTTCACAGACATATCATTAGGTCACCATAATGTTCCAGGAACCTGCCCCTTTCAACCCCAGCCTACCCCCAAAGAGACTATTTCTATAATAGTATTCACAATAGTTATTTTCAACATTATTTTATGTTTTAACTCACAAAGACTGAACAGTATGGCAAGGGTATTGTTTTGAGCTCCTCTTTCTGGGATCAAGGCTTTAAAAAACTGCCACGAGCCAACAGAGTCTCTCCTATGGTCCATAGGAGAAGCTACTTACGAGCAATAAGCCACATGATGAACCTTTTTTCAGCCTATAAACAATAGGGCTGTGAGTTTCATGTGTTCAACAGCAGGCTGGAAAATTGTAACATGAGTTCTGATTCCAGATCTATAATTTACAGGCTTGCTGAGTGGCAATGGGCACAGAAACTCACTGACGTGTCTTTTCTAAAGTTTAGTTTTGAAACTTGCATTGGTAACATATTTGATCATAGTAAAGTAGATCATTCTCAAAAATAAAGGAAATTCAAAAGAAAAGTTTAAAACAAAGAGACTAGGTCTTTTGTAAATATTGAAAAAAAAACCCATGCTATAATTAAAGCAATAAGCCAATCATAACACATTTTTTAAATAAAAAGCTGGCAGAATCATGAGCTATAAAATATTAAAATTTATTTTTCAACTTTAAAATTTTTGCAGTGTGGACTGCTGTAAAATCAATGAACAGATCAAGATATCAGATTTGATCAAGCTATCAGATTCATAAAAAAATTCATTCTACAAAAATCAACATCATGATTTAGTTTCCTGAATTAAATTGTATTAAATTATGCTGGAATGTTAGTTAAATATTTCTAGATATTGAATATTTGTTTTTCCCCAATGCAAACCTATTTCTTGGTTAGTTAAAATTCTAAATTAAAACATTAAAAGAAGCATATCAGATGAATATGAAATTTGTGATTGAGTAGAAGAATTCACAAGTGAAAAACCAGTAGATTCTATAACATAAAATGGAATTACTAAATGCCAAAGCAATATATTAAAGCTTTGACATAAACGAATGCTAAGGAAAATTTTTAAATGAATATAATAAACATGTGGTATTATTTTTAGTTTATAAGGAGCTTAATAAGTCAAATAAAATGACAATTATCTAAAAGAAATTTGAAAAAAAAAAGGACAATTCACACAACCGGAACTATAGCTAGCCAATGTACACACACAGCTATGATTTAATAAAAATAAATAAATAAATAAAATAAGAAAAAAGAAAAAGAAAAGAAAAATTTGTTTTCATCAGCAATTTAATAAACTTCAGTCAACTACATTGTTTAATTAGAAACATCTTTTTCTAGAATGGACCTTTCTTAAACTATTTCTGCTCATATTAGTTTTCAGAGACTTAATGGAAAGGTAAAAACTGATGTTTACTAAAAGTGTTAAAATTGCCAGAATTATCTTAAAGAAATTTCAAAGACTCAGACTGAAATTCTTATATAAATATGTTTATTACAACATTATTTAGGATGACAAGACAGTGGTAAAACTAGATGCCCATCCATTTGGTTGAATTCAGGCCCATCTACAGTGGTCCATAATGAACTAGAGAACTCAATCAGAAAGGTGTCAAATGCATTTGCTAAAATGGAAAAAAAAATGTAAAAGCAGTTAAATTAGAAAATAACCTTATACAATTTTACATTTAACACATTGTTCTTTGAGCTTAAAAATTACATAGGAAAAAATAAAGCATTTTTAAAAATTATGTAAGAATACTAAGTGATTTTTATCAAAAGTAGGGTTAAGAAATATGATTTTTCTAAGAATGCTACAACTAGAATCTAATACTTTTTGCTATCCAAGGAGAAAAACATAGTTTTTTAGACATGGTGTTTAAGGAATCCTTAAACTTAGGATTCCTTATATATGATATAAATAGAACCATTTCAAAGGGCTAATTGTTGTGTCATGACTAATTCTCAGATGCTCGGATTATAGATGATTCTGGGGAAAACATTGCATTCTCAAATGGATATCTCTTTAAAGTTGGGGGGTGATTAGTTTGGAGCCTTTCTCCATAATCTCTGAGTCTGTGACAGCTTTCAAGGTAATTCTTTTTGATCATCATCCTTTTCTCTTAGGAGAAAAAATCCAGTGGTCCAACCCAAATGGACAGGGGATGAAAACAGAGCATGAGGCACAGCAATGGCAGACCGGAGAAGAACAGTTCCCTTGTTCAACCTCAGTGTATTATGTGTTCAATTCAAAGAACAAAGTACAAGCTAAACCGTGTGTATAAAGGCAACTCATACCCAAAGCAGCAACAACTGCTTCTCTTCAGATGACTTAACTGGTCTTTGCAAACGTGTTCAATCTGATTCCTGACCAAGAAAAAAGAAACTCTTTTTCTCCTACTCCCACACGACGTGTGGCACAAACACTCAGTTCTATGACTTTATTGTTTCCTGCACAGTGACTTTTAAAGCCTGCCTACCTTATTCACAATCTCGTGATTCCACCCCCAGGCCTCCTCCACCTCCTTTGTAGGTTCCAATTCTTGATCTATGGGTTCAGGGAAAGACTTCATTCCCGCGGCCTAGGGGCGACACCCCTAGGAATGTCTATGTGGGGCTGGTTGGGTCTGCTCAATGTATGTAAGATTAAATAACAGATGAATGATATCATTTCTTCAGCTTAGAAGTTTAAGTGAGCCCACGATAATTTAATTAGGTTTTTCATGGAAAACTTCCAAACAGGGCTTTGGATGCTCTCAGCACTGCATCTAGCCATCTTTCCTTTAGAGAAGTCCAGTCTGCCTTAGGGGACATTGACCACCCTTTCCTGTTGACTCTGTGGTGTTATCCGGTGCCCTGTAATAATACAGTCTTCCGTATTATCCTGTGAACAGATTATCCTGAGAATGTGCTCGCTGATGAAGTTTAGTGAACTTTCTGAGTATTTACATTTAAAGAAAGTTTTCATGAACACTAAGATGGATTTAAAATGGATAATAATGAAGTTAGAATGTTGGAATGATAAAGCAGAACTCTGGACAAAATTGCTGCTGATACTTTTGCTCAATTAATCATTAAGGATTTAGTGAAGACTTATTCTTCCTCCTGCTGTAATTACCGAGAACACAGGATCACATCTGACTTTCCTGGCTTTTTTTGCAAATGATGCTTTTCTGCCCATCTCAACCCTAGAGAGCTCAGTGCATGCTGTAGTGCATCTCAACAGATATGTGTGATGAAGAATGAATATGTCCATGTGTTTGTGTGCAGGTAGGTATACTGTGTGTAAATATATGTGTGTGTGTACATTTAAATGAACAGACAGCTCATGTAAATCATTGATTTTTTTTCCTCTCACAATTACTTTGTTGAAGAGACCATCACCTGGTATGTATAAACAATTATATTACTTTTACTGTTCCAGTCAAAGAAAAGGTATGTTTATTAAGCTGTGCATGGGCTTGGGCAGAAATCCTTTCTGTAGAAAAAGAAGTCAGTGGAAGGATTTTAACTTACCTTCTTGGGGTACAAATTATTGGTGTGGGCGTACTTTTTCTCGAAGCAGTTTACAGCACAGAAGTACAGGCAAGTATAAGGTTCACGGCACATCATCCTGTCCCAGTTCTGTTTCTGGACCCGCCGGTGGAGGGAAGGCTGGATGGTGCTGCCTTATAGGCAAAGCACCACGTGCAGGGTGGACTCTTTCTGGACATTGTAGCCTGAGAGAGTGTGGCTGTTTGATGCTGCAGGTTGGGTGGGATGTCCTCCTCCTTCTGGATTTTGGCTTTGACCTTCTTGGTGATGGTTTTGTCTGTTAGGGTCTTCATAAAGATCTGTTCCTCTGTAACTACAGCTTGGCCACCTCATTGAAAAGAAAAAGAGACAATTATATTGAAATATAAAGTGTTGATCTGAATATTTCATCAATAATATCATGTGTTCATTTATAAATGAACCTTGATCTAACTCTCTTTTTCCTCTTCGCTCTAGCATCCCTTTAACAAGTATAGAAAAGATTCAGAGGCATAAAAAGGTCACTGCTATCAGGTGCGTTTCACAAACAAAATTTGAGTCAAATTCAAAGTGACATATGAAGGGAAGTGGTGCTTTCTAATTTCAGGCAGCCAGTGAAGTGCGCCTG
This sequence comes from Galagoides demidoff, assembly GCA_963574575.1. Taxonomy (NCBI): domain Eukaryota; kingdom Metazoa; phylum Chordata; class Mammalia; order Primates; family Galagidae; genus Galagoides; species Galagoides demidoff. Next base: position 30,202 of record CAUYQV010020652.1, on the reverse strand, counting down.
GTCTGGCCTTAGACCCTTGACTGTCTTTCTGCGGAAAGTGACCAAGAGGCAGGGGACAGTTCACAGATACACAGTTTGATCCTCCTTGAGTGCTTAGAAGGAAAAAGATACTTAGAGAGTGATTCTGCATCTAGTCTCCTACTTCAGATTACAGAAAAAGAGCAGGTTTCTGGGAGTTGTGAATCAAGGGATTTCTGCCCAGGTGTACTCCTAACAAGTCACTCAACAAACATCTCAACTCTCATGTTTACATTCCCTGAATCAGTCAAGGTCTCAAAATAAAATGCATAGCAACAAAGAATTACTATTTCTGAAAGAGTTTCTTTATAGGCAGACTATTTACAAAGATTCAGTGTAGGGGAAGCAGGAAGGAATTTGTGTGGTGAAAGTGGAACATGGCTAGTAAAGAAACCCATCAGGGAGTCCTCAGTGTCAGCAACCAGTCTCCACCAATGACTCTTGAATACTGTGAATGTTTCCACTTCAAACAACATATCACTTGACAGTGCCCATAGCTCGGTAGTTAGGGCGTCGGCCACATGCATGAGGGCTGGTGGGTTCAAATCCAGCCCTGGCCTGCTAAAACAAAAATATAGCTGGGCATTGTGGCAGCTGTAGTTCCAGCTACTAGGGAGGCTGAGGCAGGAGAATCACTTGAACCCTGGAGTTTGAGGTTGCTATGAGCTGTGATGCCACAGTACTCTGCCAAGGCTGACATAGTGAGACTCTGTCTCAATAAAAAACAAAAAAAAGTATCACTTAACGAAATGACCAATTATGGCATCCCTGATGTCCTAAATCCATTTTAGGCAGTAGCTGTCTACATTCAAAGTGGATGAATGGAAACTCAGAACTAGATGGCATTTAGATATCCCAACCAAAATCAAGACCACAGGCAACTATTTGCAACTCTTCTCTACTTGGAAGGTCTCACACTGGGTCCTAGAATATACTGTATAATACTGTCGTTGTTCCTATTTGTTCTTTTAATCCCCTTGATACCTTAGGCAACATAGCTTTTAATTAAGGTTTATTATTAATAAGTATGAATTAATGAACTACATAAATTTCATAACTTTGAGAACTGCATTCATACTTATTTGGTATGACTGTGGGGGTCATTCTTATGTAGAATATAGAAATTAGAGTGCAATCATTATTGAGTTTCCTTTGCTCAAGAGGCTTAAAATTGGAAATGGATAAAATAACATGATGAGTTATTTTCACTTTTGAAAAAGATGGGTGGCATTTCTAATAGTAATAGTTGCCTAAAATTTTTAAATGCTACTACCAGGTTTTCAAACCCTGCCAGACTAATTTTAAAAGGAAATCTTTTAGAGCAACTGAAAACTCACTGGAGCTCACAAGCTTAGTTTGCTTTCATTCTGCTGCTGATAACCACATTTCCAAAATTTTGGTGCTTAATCTTCTCCGGGATTTTTTACTTTTGGCTTCAAAAGAGCTGCAACACCCGTTTTTATGTGCAAAGCTTTTTAGAACACTTTAGTCACCAAGTCCTGGTGGAAGCATAATATGTAAGAACATTGCCATGGGCTGCCTAGACAGGGGAACCAAGGAACTAAATGATCTTTAAGATTCGGTCACCCCTAAAATTGCAGCACCCTCCTGACATTTTTTAATTTTGCTCTGCCATCTGTCCAGTTTTTTTTTTTTTAAATTCTTTACTACAGCATAAACAGAATCCCCAAGTAGAGTTAAGATAAGAAAACTAGGACCTTGAGTGACTGATGTTCATAGTCTAGATGAGAAATTCTAATGAGACTGTGCATGGGGCAGCACCTGTGGCTCAAGGAGGAGGGCACTAGCCCCATATGCTGGAGGTGACGAGTTCAAACCCAGCCTCAGCCAAAAAAAAAAAAAAAAGAGAGAGAGAGAGAGAAACTGTGTGTGATATATAAAAATACTACCCAGTGGTTGCTTTCCCAGCTCTAAGAAAAGAAAAAGTTGAATCTTCTAAATCAGTGCTTCTCAAACTTTGACAAGAATACAAATCCCCATGGGATCTTGTGAAACTGCAGATGCTGATACGTAGGCCTGAGGGAGGGGAGCTCTGAGATTTTGCATTTCTGATCGGCTCCCAGGTGATGCTCAAGCTGCCAGCCCCAGATCCAGTATCTGGGTGTAACATGGTTCTAAACTATTCTCCTCCTACCTTTATATCCAAATTTAAAGAGCTTTTGGCTTTCTAAATGCAATGCGTGTCTCCGTACATTCTTCCAGCTCCTGATTTCTAAAAATAAAATTGGAGGGAGAGCTGGAAGGGGTATTTTAGATTCCCGAAAGTTGGATTAAATTAAGGTCAGGAAAATGCTTTAAAAATGCAGTTCAGAAGGCCCTAAATCCCAGATCACTTTCCAACATCCCATCTGAAGTTGACGGAGGCTTTTCACTGGGATGGTCTCTAATGTTCGCCTCTCTTCCCCACCCACCCCAACTTACTAAAACTACCTCTTTTCTATTATCTGCCGAAATCCTGCATTCCCTCATCTCCCAGGCTCTTCCCCTACTCACGGGTATCCCATAGAGCTGCCCTTTCACATATGCAGAAACAATAGGGGAATTGTACACGAAGCAGGAAAAAAATCTTTATCATTCACAGTCACAGGAAATCCCAGACCTAGGGCAATATGTATGTGATATCTGAATACACAATCAGACTCTTTGAATAGCATTACATTGTAGGGGCAACAAACACAGCACAGAGTCCACAAAAGCTGTCTTTTTCTGAGTATTCACAATGCAAATGAGCCATGAGGAAGGAGAAAATCTGGTTAAAATCACTCACTAGCTGGACGTGCACATCCCACCTTTTATCTTCAATTTCAATTTTCCAATTTAATGGCTGGCATCTGTTAGAAAAGAAAAATGTAATGGTCAAAGCCGTGGAATTAAACCCACAGGTCCCCAAATGTCTTAAAGGGTTTTCCCTCTACCCTCCCCCTGACATCTGATTAAAATGCCTAGTACCTAGTTTTGCTTTTAGACAGAGTCTGAAAATACAACTTCGAAAGATTAGTTCTGAAGTTGCTGCATTGCTCTAAGACTTACTAAAGATCTGAAAATGATCTCTATTTTGGGGGTTATTTACTAATGAAAATAGCATTGTAGTGCTTGTAGAAAATACTACCACCACCTACTGGCATATACTGTACATAATATAGAAAATGCTTCTAAATCATTTTGAATAGTGCCAAATAAGGGCATAGAGGAAAAAAATAATTACAGTCACTTTACTGCAACTTGAATTTCAAATTTAGTCAAATAACTTTATTTGCTTTCCAGCAATAGAACATTAACTGCCATCACTCGAATGGGTAAAATACAAGCAAGAAAAGACCATAAAGTGGTTATAAGATATTTAAACAATTACCAATAAGGTAACAAATTGCTTACCTGTTGCTTTATTCTTTTTGTTTTTATTGGATATTTATTTTCTTAAAACACAGAAGAAAAAGGGAGAGCTATTTCAATGTGGTAATTCAAGAAGACCTTCACACATACCCTTACACAGAGTTATAGTCAGTCAACAAAAGTATTTGAAGCAGAACATATAGATATATACAAATTCGCTTGTGATTCCAGCAGCTATTTTGATAAAGGAAAACAGCCCAAAACTAACATACGCATTAGACTTTTTGAAATGTTTACTCCACAGTTAATTCTCTTTAGCTTTTACATTAACATTAAATCATTTTCTTTCAATTTCCCTTGGGAAAAAATTAAATCTTTTCATTATTTCCTCAGTGGTTATTTTGAATTTTATCCTCAGACAATCTAGTCCTCAGTCCTACAAATTTCCTACCTCTAAAGAAACCACGTCTTGCATAGAATCTATTTTCTTGTTCAATAGTTTAATATTTTGCATCAATGAGCGAGATTCATGAAAAGGAGATGGGATTAAAAGCATGTTTTTTTTCCTAAAACTTTACTGTGACACCCCTATTTGTTAAAATTTTAAAATGGGCAACTTATCATTTCAGTAATAATTATTGTGACATCTGTATGTATTATAAAGAGATATAAGGATAAATTTAATGAACTCTAATGATAATGTCTTTATATACTGTCAGTATTATTCAATGTATTTAAAGAATATTTAATGTATCTTATTTTTTCCCATGCTCGTTGAAATATTTACAGACCATAATATAACTTATCCCTCATCATCTTATTTAAATCATAATCAGCTCCGGATTAGTTTAGTGATTGTCCAATGCCCTTTTTAAGAAAATGTTATTGTTCCCCAAAATATTGTTTTACATTACATTGGCAATTAGAATTTATTGTAAAATATTGAATGACTGGCTTTTTTGAATTGTTTGACAGCCCATTTTTTTTGTTTGTTTCTTTGCCTGCTTTTTGATATTTGACACTACTTCTTCTCCATATATTTTATTTAAAAATAATCACTGAATCCGTACAGTAGACCCAGCATTGGATTAGCACAACTGACCCAGTACCACATGCATGAGTCAGAAAAGTTCCTTGGCCTGTGGAACTTGAAATAGAGCGATAGAGAAATATAGTAAAGAAGTAAACATAACAGATAAAAGAAATGACAGATCCGTGTAAGCATAACAGAGTGAATAGGTGAGCTTCATAGCTTGTGGCCAGAAAAGGCCTCTTCAGCAGTCACAATGGATCTAAAAAAGAGATAAGAGTCCAAGCACACAGCATTTAATTTTTGGTGAGTGATAAAAATTACCTGTTTCCCTGAAGCAAATACATTAACCATTAAAACATAAAAAATTATGTCTTTCTTTTATTATATGCAATTAAGATATAATGAATCCAATATAGTTCCAAAATTTACTTAAGAGTTGAATATTTTCACCTAAAACTGAAAGGTCATGTTATGTACGAAACTGTGCTCCTCTACAATTCATATGTTGAAGTCCTAACCTCCGGTCCTAGAACCCTCACTTAGAATTAACGTAAAATAAGATCATTTGGGTGGGACAAATCCAATATGAATGGTGTCCTTATACGGGGTGCCAATTTTAAATAGTTGGACATGAACTTCAGGGCCATCTTGTATAAAGAGGAGATTAGACACAGACACATTGTGGGGAGACCACATGAAGACACCAGAGGAGATAGAGGAAGATGGCTATTTTCAGGACTAAGAAGAAGGCAACATGCAGACATGTTTATCAGAAATTCCTAGCTTGCAGAAATGTGAGAAAACAAATCTCTGTTGTTTATGCCAGCCAGTTCGTGGCGTTTTGTTATGGCTGCCCTAGCAAACTATTGCATATATACAATTTGCAGAGCATCAGTGGTGGAATAAAAGTGTGAAGTTCAAAAGGCATAACAGGCTATGTGAAAAGAATGATGTGAAGAAATTTAAAGGTGGGGAAAACAGTGGTGTAGCAAAGGAATTGTGAACAGTTAGTTTAGGTGTGAGTGAAAAATGAATGGAAGAGAATCAGGACGATGAGTTTGAAAAAAACCCAGCTTAACATTATGTAAGAGAATATCTGGATTTCCAAGCAAAGAAAATGGTTTTAAGAATTTTCCTGAAGGTGAAGAAACCTAATGTTTTCTTCCAAATAAGGCTTCCGTAAGCCTCTGATACATAAAACAGTTAAAAGCAGAGCTATTAGGTGGCTCACAGAATCTTGCCACTCTCAATTTCTCTTACCAGCATCACGGCATGTGCAAAGAGCCTCAAAGCTCAACATAATACTTTGTAAACCACTGGAATACAGAGCTTAACTTTGTTAGTGTACATTGCTTGTGCTATGGTAGGTTGTATTTTGTCCCCAGTTTCTTGTCCCCACCCTATTCTATGAAGACGTCACACACTTCCCTGTGCTGAGCTAAGTGACTAGCTGTGCGCTGTGATCTGAGCAGTGATCATCCATCCTAGCATTGTCAGGTGTGGCCACATGATACAGCTTGGCCCGTATAACGGAAGTAACATGCACCATATCTAGGCAGAAGCGGGAAGTGAAGCTTGCATTTCTGCCAACTTTTCCTCTGCCCAAGAATATCATATCGCAAATATTGGCTGGTCCTACAGCATGTGTTTGATTAAAAAGACACATAAAGTACCAACCAGCCCTCACATGTGTAGGGAACAAGCAATCATGTAGGTTAAAAGCTATGTTGTTTAAAAGACACTGGAAATTTGGGACTGTTTATTACTGCTTCAGAGCAGACTAAAGCAGTATTTATTAGGGAAATCAAACAAATTAAAATAAAAGAATATCCTTGCTCAAAACTGTATGTTTAGAAGGTTCTAGATTGGTTTACAGGAAGCAAACTATGGAATTCATTAACAATGTACCGATAGACACGGAGACGCACGATACTTGTATTGGAATTGTCGGTCATTCTCTACTCTCTCCATTCCTTTTCTACTAACCCATCTCCATTCAGGAAATATGCTGAGTTGGGTCTATTCAACTGTGGCACCAATTTTCCAAAAATAAAAAGAGAGATAGACTTTGGAACTGTCCCTTTTTAGAGGGAGAGATAGGCAGACCTTGTGATGTGTGACCTACCTCAACTAAATTTCTTTCTTGACAATTTAGCCAAAAATTCATGCACACCATGCTATGGCAAAGCATTTTGGAACTATATGAATAGTGTTATGATACTAAAGGGTGGACATCAATTAAGGGAGAACAGGTAAGAGGAAACCCGAAAGAACATTGTTGCCTCAGGTTCTACCCAGAGTATAGGTCTAGTTTTAACTTTGTATAGTTACCAGAATACCTCTCTATAGCTTTAAGCAGCTACCCACCCTGTTTTTATTTAAACTATTTTTTTTTAGTGACACTAATTTGAGCATTTAAGAGGGATTTCTTTCCCTGAGTACAAAGCAAAAAAAAAAAAAAAAGTTAATTTTTTAGAAAACCCAAACAAATGTAATGACAGCCTAGAGTGGTTACATTCAAAATAAAAGAGAAGTGTCTTTGGACACTTAGAATCAATGTGTGGAACTAGTAGCATATATGGAGAAAGGAAACGTTAAAATTAAAAGTTTCTTTGAAGTTTCATATTTAAGTGACAATAATACAGGAGAGGAATTAGGAACAAGATGCCCAAGACAATAAGATCCGTTTCTGGACACTGTTAATGTCAGAGGTTGAGCTATTATGTTGGAGAGGTCTACCAAGCAATTAGAACATAAGGATGTCTATACCAAAAAAAATAAAAAAGAGAGAATAGGCAGTTAACCACTTATTTGCCACAGAAAATAAGGTACTACATAAAATACAAAAAACAAGACCACAAAATTGACTTCTTCGAAGGTTTCTCTTTTTAAAAGTTGAATCCCAGTTTGCAGGAATACACTTTGTGCCAGAACTATATTTTTCCATTGCCTAGATTAGGAGTCAGTTTTGTGAATTTAGGAATTTAAGAGAAAGGGCTAATAAATGATTGCAAAGCACATTAAACTACTAAGAAACTAGCATTTCTACAGGTTTTGGTGCTTCCTTATTTAATGTATGGTTTTCAAAAAAAAAAAAAAAAAGAGGTATGGCATTAGGTAAACTTTATAAACTAATTTTCACAACCCCACAAGTGTTCAAAATAGGAATCCTGGCAGCCTCCAAAGACGGACTATAATCAGACAAATATCCCTAAAACTAGACGAAAGAATTAAGACAAAGTTTAATGGAGAGAGTTTGTGCCAGTAATAGTGTTAGTTAAGAGAAGAACCAAGAAGCTTTATACTATTCCTAGAAGTGGACCATATATAGGGCTTTAAGCATTTTGTTAGCCAATGCAAAAAGAGAAAGCAATTAGTGTTTGCTGAGTAAAACACAACTGTATTCTCCAGAGAAAGAGAAATTTTTCACAAGAGATGACTTTGTGGTATATAGTTGACAACAAAAAAACAGTTCCAAGTTTTATAGCCACCTCTCAAAGATTCCCTTCAAAGAAGTGGACAGAACCTCTGCAGAAGCAAGTCTACTAGAAAACTGATCTAATGTTGGTACCAGGTACATAGCTTTTCAAAGGACAAGCTTGCTATCAGAATATTTATATTTAGGACATCGAAAGTGTATTTCTGTATTCTCCGTAAATACTTCTGCGTCTTGTTCATCTGTAATCTTTTCTGATAATCAGTAAATTCAAGATTGATCTCCCTGCCAAGTTCAAGGGTGCTGTGCACTAGGTGTTGGTAAGTACAACACCAAGGACAAATGATTTCGAAACACGCCTCACAGTGCTAGAGAGTCACATGTTTCTAAAGCCAGTCCACTGTATGGGTATAGGATAGATACTTTGGTGATTTTTTTCTTAAGAAAAAAGTTTGAAATGATGGGTGATAGATGTCTTCAATTTCTATGCTAAGAAGCAAGCATAATTTTAGGATGCAAAACTAGTAAAGCATTGGTATCAGTGTGACCATCAAGTCAGAATAAAGTCATCAGAGAATGTCTAACTTGGAGCAGAGCAAATTCCTCTCATATTCTCAACTCGTTCTAAAGTGGAAACTTGAAATATCGAATGAGTCCTATGTCTTTCAGGTTTATTAACTGAATGTTGGGGAATGTCAACCAAAAATAATGGCTTAGGCTTTGTAATAGTTAATCTGTAGCCCTTTTTGCCAACCGTAATTAGATAGCAGGGTCAGTTGATATGGCAATTTAAGAAATATATTCATTTGTTAAAGTGGTTCCAAGCTAAAATCATTCCAGATTGTCCCCTTTTAGCATTCTGCACAGAGGCCTATCACAGCTTTGTCTTCATAATAATCATTAAATTCAGTTCAAATACTAGTCATGGGAATTGTTATTTGACATTTATTTATTTTGCAACTTATCTCAAACTGATTTTACTAGGGGAAAAAATGCACTGAGGAAGTCAATCTGCTGTCTCAGCACTTATTTGTTTACAGAAAATTTCAGTGTAGGTGACCCTGTTCTGGTCGGAAACTTTACGATTAGAGCTCTTTCTGCCTCAGTGAAGAGCACATGTACTTTTCGTTTTTCTTTTCAGCTATCACCAGACTTTTAAGGGAAACAAATTAAGGCAACAGACATTTATTTAAGGGCCAGATAAGAGACATTCTTGAATTTTTAATATCTCCAGTCATTTTAAGGTAGAAACTGACCTCTATCAGATAACTTGTCATTAGATATGCTAGCATAGCACATTTCTTCCAAATAAAATAAGCAAAATTTTGGAAATTAGAGGTAGAGCTTAAAAACATATAAAATGATAGCAATCTTTACATTAATAATTAAGTATAAAATGTGTTGATTTGGGTATATACGTGCAAAATACTATTAATGATCTTTTTCTAACGTTTTACCTGTTAGCGTTTTTAGTCCATTTTAAGAAGGCATTGCCAATCTACTAGTGTGCATCCGTAAGATTAAAAGTGTAGGCCTCAAATTGAGGTGGACTGGACAGAACTGAATTAGAGAAATTTCCATTTTATTTGCAGAGTCTTATCTTATTTTAAACTGGAGCATGTTGCCAACATTTAAAAATTATGGTATTTTATGTTGTAAAAAAAAGAAATCCAAATTTTGACCATTTTTTAAAAAGATAATGCTAGTTCTAAACAGGGGCCACGGCAGTCATCTGCTTTGGCTGCGTGCTGGCTGCTCATGTGACCCGGATCTTGTCCCCCAGGGCCGCTCTCTCCCATTCTGTCTTCACCATACATGCCTGTCTCCTGCAGGGTTTTATTTCCTGCCTCCTAGGATGGCCTGCAATCCTAATGATACCTATTTCTTCTAACAAAAGATAGAATCATAGTATTTTATTATTTCTTTCCTGGCCACTTCCCCACCCACTCTCCAAGTGATAATCATATAATTTGAAAATTAAAACAAGCAGAAATGTAAAACTATCCATTATGAGATAAACTGACCACAATCTCTTCCCACCCACATAGAACACATCTTGTCGGTGTTTGATATTTCAGCTTGAAATGGAAAATCAATGAAAAGACCAAGTATCTTCATGCCTTTCTTAACCCAGGTTTACATTATCTTTAAAAGCTACACTTTCCTGAAGGGTGATAGCATCTCTGTTTGTGCAAACCTGCAGGCTATGCTACAGATGGTGCCATTTAGCAATGACCAAATTGCCAGTTACGACCCTCTAAAAAATGCAGGGTTTATCGTAGAAACTCTAACAGTCGCTGGAATGTCATGTCTCTTTTGGGCATTGTTCTAACAAATGCATTCGAAAGAAAAATGTTCTCATTTAACTACAGTTCCCAGAATACCTTGTAGAACATTCTGTCTCTATTGATCATAAACTGGCATAGCCACTATGCCTCCTCTGGCAGAACTCAGGGGAAAGGAAGCAAGTGTATTATTATGCCATGTGACAAACTTTAAATTATGAAGAACACTAGCGTGCACTTCTATCAGTATTTGCATTCTGTTAGCACAAGATAGATCTGAAATCTATTTTTATCCAAAGGGTCTTATTAAACTGAGAAGATTGCCCGTTACTCTATGCAGTTGTTTCAAGCAGTAGTGCCTGATGATACTTTTTGTAAACAATTGAGAATAAATCCAAACAAGCTAAAAAATGTTTATTGCAAAGTACCATAGTTCAAGAAAAATTATATCTGCATGGACTGCATATTTCAGATGCAATTTATGATGCAGTTTCTGTTCATTAACCACATCTTGGAGAATTTTCAAAGCATCCGCTTGCATATGATTAGCATGCACTTAAAATAACAATATAAAAAGCTTCAAGATTAAAAATAAAAAGTTAAATGTAAAATGTAAGGTGTTTTCTGTGTGTCCGTATACATGCAATTCCTACACATTCAGCTTTTTAATTAAAGTGAACTAGACCTTACTAGACTAGCTAGATTAATACATATCTCATTCTACTATAACTATTCTTAGTAAAAGCAGGTAGAATCCATTTCAAAGAAAAAATGTAGCATGAACCATCACTGCTTCTTTTATGAAGCTAAACACGTATTTATCCTACAACATTTTTCATGGAAAGGAACAGTGACGAAAAGGAAATTATAGCATTTGAACTCAAAGGAAATTTTTCTTCTATAACTCTAATTTGTAGATATGTATGCTGTGGGGTGTTTGATTGCTTTTGTTTATTTTTGGCCATGTATCTGAATTTCCTATTATTTTACAGCTTGAGGTTCTTAAGGAAAATTTGTGTCATCAACTGTATTTATAAATACACATAGCATTTTAACCCACTGAAAAGCTAAATATGAAAACTATTAATAAATGAGTCTTTGAAAATTCTGGTATTCTATTTTGCATGTGTCCTCTCTAGCCATTCATACTTGGTCCTGAGGGGAGTCCTTAGAAGTTAATAGACATGATGGATCCTGTTATTTCCTAAATGTACAATTTCCATCTATAGTGTCAGGGCAAGGCCATGGTCTTTGGAACTGAGAGAACTGGTTTTGAATCCAGCTATTATCTCCTAATCTGTGTGCTACTGGGCCAATTAATCTATCAGAGCTTCAATTGTCTCATCTGAAAAACACAGATAAAAATATTGACTTCATAGGACTATCAAGTAGGTTAAAGGGATAATCTAAGCAAAGTGCCCATTACAGTTCCCAACACATGGTAGGCATGGTCCCAGGCTCCCCTTGTTTGAATGGGTTTCTCCAATTTTATCACTCTAGTGAATTCCTAGCCTCTCTTCCATGATACATTTTCTGATGCAACAAGACAGAAAATAATCACTCAGAGCTTCCTTTATAGCAACATCAAAGTTTTCTCCACGTATCTATCAACTATCAGCTACTCGAGCTGTACCGTTACGTGCCTCCAGCACTAATACACCTGTAGATGCCAGAAGAGTATGAGAAAGATTATTTGAAAAAAGATATCATATCGGGCGGTGCCTGTGGCTCAGAGGAGTAGGGCACTGACCCCATATGCCGGAGGTGGTGGGTTCAAACTCAGCCCTGGCCAAAAAAAAAAAAGACATCATGTGAAAAAGAAAGGAGAGTTCTATTAACTAAATGGAAAGTCATAAAATAATGTCAAAAATTAGTATAAAGTCAGCTTTTAGGAAAGAAGAGTGGCAGTTTGTGTTAACCTTCCTTAATCCTTTGTTTTCATGTTGGAACTCCCCCATATGCTTTGCTGCTTCACTTTGCCAGAGTCCCTGTTCCACAAAAGCTCCAGGCTCAGCCTTAAAGCTGTGGCTCTGCCTCCTCTCTTCACCATGAAACGCTGGCTCCATGGAATCCGTCCCAATTGTGCCCAAGTAATCCAGATTCCCAAAAAATGCAATTCCGGAAATCTAGACACATAAAAGTAGTATTTATAATAGTAAAATGTCACTGCAGATCTGAAAACATCATTTGATAGTCATTTTTTTTCCATCTTATTTGTTGCTGGTCTAAAACCATGAATTTTATTTGTTTCCCTTGTTGTAAGATGCTGGCCAGTGTGGCTTGCCATTTCCTATCCAGCATCTATTCATCTGATTCCACTTGACCTGGGCACTCCACTGACAGGCAGGCTGCACACCCTGTAGATTCAATCCATAACTTGCTCATCAAAGATATTGGTGATCAGATTCTGTTTTGGGTAGTGGGAGATGAAGATATAAATCAGGATGTTTTTAAAATAGCTAAACTGTACGTAACGCTTCTGTGATTTCCAAGTGCAAAATAAACTCAAAGGGAATTTGAAATGTAAACGTCTGTAAGTCTTTGTGAATGTTATGAATTTTGTACTATATTCATGTATGCCTATGCAAAAAAATGAATTATTTAAAATAAATTAAAACAGAAAAGTCTTATTATAACAGGTTTGAACTCAGATGAATGCAAAGTTTTAATTCTTTACTTTTTTGCCTTTTTATTCATAGATCAAACCAGAGAAATCTCATTGATCATCTATTCAAGATTAGATAATCTGATACAGTTCTCAACCCATTTCTGAGTAGTTCCCAAGTAAAGGAACGCAAGTGCTTTTAACCTTTTTTACTCTCCTATTGCACCAGGGCTCTTCAGCTTCAGAACGGCATTGTTCTCACTCTGAGGAATTATAAACAACTATACAATTTGCTTTTTAGCCTTGTTCTATGTGTCATAGAAAGAACTCAGAAACCAAAAATTCCCACTTGTTTCATTTGCTAGCTAGAGCTCAAATCTTTGAGGCCCCTGACCACCCCCCCCAAATTCTAGCATTGAAGAGAAAGCAGGCGTTCCCTGGGGAATACCACAGCAACTTCATTTTTATAATATGTTTGATTTTCTTTTCCTAATCTTCTTGCAGACTCTCTTTCTTTTCCTTTTTTTTTTTCTTTCTCCTTTACACTGCTGCGTGCCTTAATTTTGCTTTCAGTTGGTAGTTTAAAAACTTTAGCTTCTAATAACTGGAAAAAATGGTTATTTAAAGATAACTGCAACTTGCTTAACATGCCAGGCTATCATATGCTCAGTGCTTTGAAGCTGCAAATTAATGACGAGCAGGAACAGTGACTATCTTTCAGAGGAAACTGACCTCTTTCTAATGGCACATCGCTAATGTCATCTGTCTACTGCATCTCATTATGTGAATTTCACGGAGTTAAAAAAAAAAAGTATCTTAAGGCTGTGCACAAATAAAAAGGACCTTCTAGTATTAAGCACTTTGAAAATTTTTGATCTCTCCAAATACCTTCCTTAGATACTGCTTCCCCCTTTTGTGCATGGCACGCTGCTTATGTCATCTATTCTCTGTGACTAATTATGTTAATTTTGAGCCATAAAAGTAACTGAAGGCTGTTAAGGAATAAAAGCTTTTGAGTGGCCTTATTTCATAAACACCCCTTTTGAACAAGGCACATTTAGTCATATTTGCAGTAACAGAAAGAGTCTTTGCTAAAAATACAACAAAGGCTCTTGAATATGGCCATTTATTCCCACTTTATTAGGTAATTTATGAAAAAGTATGAAGGGAAGCCTTTTTGTTACTATAATTTGCATAAAGCTGGTGCCCCATTAATGAGATAACTTCCTGCCTTTTGTGTATCACCAGCTGGAAATAGAAATGGAGGAACTTTTCTGTAGTCCAATTACTTAACCTGCTGAGTTCAGAGTTGGAAAGTAAACAGGATTCCTATTTGCCAAAGAACTTTATTTTGGTTCCTCTAACCTGATTTTTAAAAATAAAAATAATTAGAAAAAGGATGACAGCCAAATGTTAAAACTAACTAAATTTCAGCAAGCCTTTATGTTCAATATATATTTCTGGAGTATATTACTTATGTAATAATCATATTTTCCTCATTAGAGCACTGTTCTGATCTACTTTTGATTTCATTGGGTCAAATGAGTAGCATTTGATCACCTATTAGAATATAGGAAACCATAAATAGGACAAAATAAAAGAATGTGAATGATTTCTAGACTTAATTTGTTGGAGGGGAAAAGGAAAGAGATACTTCTCCTCATGAATTTCAGTCTTTCAATGAAAGATATTTACAATACCTCACAATAATAATCATCACTGCATAAATAACTACATATTAAGGCCCCACGTATGCCTGAAATGGTACATAATTTTGCCATGAAGGGTAGAAATTCTACGCATGCAGTAAAAGCATAGAGGAATAAAATATGGGCAAAAGAAACAAGAATGATTTTGAAGTTATAACTTGAGTATACCTATGTGTACATACACATACACACAAATACACTATGAGGAAAAGTTTTTCTGAACCACCCCAGAATATAGGAAAAAGAAAATTCTGCTTATCAATATGTGATTATATGATTTCATCTAACCTGTGAAAACTATATTTTAATCAAAAAAAGCTCTTATACTTTTTCTCACCAGTCCCTAATACCAGCTCTATGAATGTAATTCCACCCATTGTGCAGGTTGTTCAGGGGAAAATATAACAGAACTGATGGCAAAGGTGCAAAGCCCATGTCTTTGCCTAGAGTAAAATAAGCTGCGGGAATGAATGGTCACTTCCATGGTCTCATCTTCCTCAAAAATAAGGTACTGAACCCTCTGAAATTACATTAGAAAATTATCTTACCGCTGAGGCAGAAATTCCGCTTTTCTATACACCCCCTATAACAGTTAGGGTAAATTGCATTTACTGGAATAACTGAAATAGCTATAAAAGCTTTAACCTTTGAAAACTATCACCATTCAAATGTAGTTGCATTTTGTCAGCCCCTGTGCTCACAGTGGCTAACTTTTAAGGTTCACCATGATCATGTTTTCATTCTCTTATTCTCTGAACAATCTCTCTATAGTTGCATGCAAAACTTGGTTTCCAAGGTGACCTTTCCATCACTCTTTAGGATACTTCTTGTATCTCACATCCCTGGACAGGGGGTTATTAGACATATTGTCCTCAGTTCTTCTATTACACCAGGGAAGCATTTCCCAAGCATGATAATCCACAAGAAGGCTTTTGCATGATATGTCTACCTTCTTTACTTCCTTAGATACGAAAGAATATGATCTGAAAGATGTTATTCTTGGGAAGTAACTTTCATGTCTGAAGTGCTCTACTGGGGAATTCTCTTTCTTTTCAGTTGGTTTTACGTTCTACATTGTTTGATTTAAGAGAGTAATAAATAGGCATAGAAAGTAAGTTCTGCTCATTCAATCATTGCAAATTATTTTTTTTTGTCTATTTTTTTTAACATAGACTTATGGTAAAGACTACAGGTAGTTAAATAGCCACAGAAAACACCCCATAATTGTAAATGATTGTCTCCAACAAGTTACCAAGCAATTGGTTCATTCAAGTAGATACTTCCTACTCTGCTTTCTTCTTACCACAATGAAATGTATCCCACAAATTGGCCATGGCTCCTAATCTCTTCGCAACTAGAGTTGTGACAAAATCTATAATTTAGTCTTTCATGAGGCTTAGTCCTTTGAACCACTAGAACAGAGAGGAAGAAATTAGTGTAATGAGTAACTCTTTAAAAAAAAAAAAAACAGAAAGGAAATGTGATTAAATTCAGTGGAGAAAGTAGACAGAATGACAAAGCAAACACATAACCATACTATTTTATTTTAACTTTTTCGGATCCCCAACATTTCATATTCTAACTACCCTATTAAAAAACTCTACATTTTGAATCTACCTTTTTATATTATGACTCAAACTTTTCCAATGTGTACCTGAAAACTAGTTGACCTTTTAGTGTGTGACAGTTGAATAAAGAATTTAAGTAAGTTCTATATTAGATATGAATACATAATATTGAGTTTTAGAATATTAAGCAATAAATTTGAGGACAAATTTATATAGGTGCATTTTATTATCATTTTATAGAGTGAAGACTTTATGAACATAAAGACAACTCTCTCCCCCCCCCATCTTTCTAAAATTTACACAAACCTTTCCGAAAGAGCTCTCAAAAAGAAATCACCACCACTCAGCATAAAGTTCACACACTGTTAAAACTATATAGAAGTATAAGGGTAGGTATGGGGGAAAATTTGAATCAACGAATATTTTCTACATTCCGACTCGTAACTCCAAGGCCCTTTTTTCCCCTCTGTTCTTTCCCCCCTCCTTGTCTGTTACAAGTTATGATGTGTGGATGAAGGCTTTTTCCCATGCAGTAATGACTGTATACTGAGATTTCAAGGGGCTGTTCATGACAATCCCATTTTCTGTGTAATTTCATGGTTGTCTTCTTGAATGAAGATATTGGCTGCTCTGAAGCAGGGGTCAGCCGCGGCTGCTCCCTTTCAGTATTGTTCCGGAGTATGTTTCCTTTCAGCTGATGAAAAGTAATTCATCATTTACACCCCTGAATTCTGCCAGCATTTTTTGAACAACTTTTCTTTCCCTGTGGTACCTTAGGCCCATGAAAGAGATAAATAGGTTCAATACAACACTAGGCCCCAGATCCTGGGAGCAGGTTAGGCCTCTGAGGCCCCGAGCTGCCCCTTTCTCATGATAGAGTTTGTCACCTTTCTACCTCTAGAAGTCAAATCCTGTCGACTCAGCCATCTTTCAGGCTCTCTGAAGTGGCTTTGGCACCCACTGGGGCATGTGAGCTTAAAATTGATTTTTTTTAAGATCTGTCAAGTTCCCTTAAGGGACAGAGTTGACAGCCAGCAGGCCTCAACTATCACAAAGCATTCAATGTGTAAAAGACACCTAAGGAACTTCCTTTGAGGGGCCAAAGGGCTTCAGACTCTGTGACACGTTGAGAGGGTGCTGTTGCTAAGAAACTGGCATTTGGCAATAGGATTTTTCCTGCAACTCTACCTCTTTGGGAAGTACTTTAAGCTACCTCTCTTCTTACGGCAAAAGACAGCATCGCCTATTATAAAACAAGATACTCCAAAAATAGATGTTAAATGGACTCATTACATGGTTCTTCAGACTCCAATAGTCTATCACTAAGGCATTTTAGGACTTAGTTAACTCTAGTATTTGTACCAACCTTCAGAAGAATAAAGAATTAGGCAATCCAAATTGGTTCAAATTACCTGGGATATGTGCTTAAAAGAATAAGGATATCAGCTCCTTAGGAATTGGGATGTATAGAAAACATTGCAGAAATTGATTGTTCTTTCTCAGCTTAAGGTAAACAGTGACTGGCTGGGTGGCGCCTGTGGTTCAAGGAGTAGGGCGACGGCCCCATATATCGGAGGTGGTGTGGTTAAACCTGGCCCTGGCCAAAAACTGCAAAAAAAAAAAAGCAGTGACTGGCTTAACACCCCAGCAGTAGGATTGCCAATGCTACAGTTTACCTACGGTTTGTTGAGAGGTAACACTGGGGCAGTGATGGCAATTGGTTCCTGATCAAAGTCTACCAGATCAAGAAACCACTTAATAGAGCTTTTTATCTAGCCACATCTCCTAAATTTGTACATTTTTTTAGAAGTCAAAATGGTAGGGGAAGAGTTCTCCTGTGTTGTGTATCAAAGGCTAAGAAGATATTCTATTCTTTCAGATGTTGATTTTAAACAGCTTCAATAGAGTGAGTGATTTTTTTTGCTCTAAATAAAGAAGAAACAACTTAGCCTCTACCATCACCCACAGCACAGCCACTTTCTCTAGCCAAGCCATCCGTGCGCAGCTAGCACAGCATCCTGTGGAAGATTAGCAATTCCTCAAAAGAAGTCAGGAGACAGATTTTCAAATTCAATTCCAACCTGTGTGGTTTGAAGGCCCTGAAACTTTCAACAACAATATAAATACTGCATGTGTCTCTCTCTCTCTCGAGGCTGGATTTTACCGACTGGTGTGTGAAAGGCCAATTGTATAAGCAGGTATAGGTCTGAGTTGAAAGGATTTGATAGCATTAATCTCCCTTTAAGAGGTCTTGTTTTTGTGGGCTGTTGTCAAACATAACTGAGTTGATCTGTGACTATAACTGCAGTTATCTGTCCCTTGTTATGAGAGTCGCCTTAGCTTTTGAGAGAATTTCTGTGTGACTTTTCCAAACAGTTTCAGTGTTCTCCGTGGAGGGAGGAAGCATGGCAAGGGGAGGAGATACTAGGCTCTGGGGGCAGACATGCTGTGGGTTTAAATACCTGCCTGAAGAGCTAGCTGTGTTCGGGAATCTTCTCTCTGACACACTTTCTTTCCTTGGACATAAAATGAGGGCTACCTTCTGATTATTAAAAGAGGTTACACATGTAAAAACCCAGCACTGTCATCAGAAGGTGACTACCAATAAATGATAATCATTTATTACTCTGATTGACCAAATATATTCTATGATTTCATGTCCTTGCCACTGAAGTTCAGACACCATGAATGTTAATTACAGACTTTAAGCAGTTATTCTCCTAAGTCTAAAACACTGAACATGTTAATTTTTAGAGTAGAGGGATTATTACCTAATGATAAGTCAAGACTTAACTATGATCATCGTGCAGAGATAACCTGGTCAAAAATATATATATAGCCAAGACATTCTCTACACCGTTGATTAGACCTAAAGTTACTAATAAAAGTACTTGAGGAGCAGGTGAGAGCAGTTATCAATACTATCAGCCTTTATTACATAGACATCATGAATTTACCTTGTCATTAGTGACTAACTAGGTCCCGCAACCTATGAAGTAAATACATTGTTCTCACAAGTGGCCTTTCTGTATATTGATCCATTCAAATTATTTCGCAGCTTTCCTGGTTTCCTCATTTATTTGGTGTAGGAATCAAATTTTTAAAAAAAGTTTCCCAGCTGATTCTGAAGTCCAGAGTAGGCCTTGCACCACACCCAAGGTGAACAATTTAATAATTTAGTTATAATCTTCTCACAAAATCTGTGCTACATGTGGCTAGCCATAACTAATTTTGTGGGAGAAATATGGCAACCTGGTAGTTGTTGAGTTGCTGGAGACAAAATGCAGCAGCTGAAGTTGGAGAGAAGAAGTGGCTTCAATGCATAATACACACACACACACACACACACGTATGTATGTATGTATCATGATCTCATCATGTCCTCTTGAGAATCAGGAGCATGCACTATTTCACTCAAGTAATTGTTTGTCCAACTATATGCCATGTGCTAAAAATTTCTTTTAATTGTCTTCCATGTAGACACACTGAAGGAACAGAAAGGGAGCAATAGACCCTTTCCTTTCCAAAACAGCTTTAGGTTATCTAGTTCCTTTCTCTAGGTAGTGTCCACTCACCTCCACAGGAAATAATTTGTGCCCATTCTGTGTCTGCCTAGTGCCCGCCAGTCCCCCTGTTATAGCAGGGAGTGATTGAATGAAGGCTGCCGGGGCATTGGATGCATTGCCCCATTGCATTACAGACCGCAGGAGAGGGTACCCATGTGCAGAGGGATCATCCTTCATTCCCCAGTGCTTACTTTGGTGCTTGCTATTGTAGGCACTTGATACAGATTTGCTGAGTGTGTGAATAAATAAATGAGCTATTTCCACCAAGACATTTTAAGAACCAAAAGCAACCCCAGGGCTTAATACAGCTACAGTCTTTGTCCAAGAATCTAGTGATTGTTCTACTGCAAAATGTTGTCAGCCTCTTCTATGAGAGGCTGAAAAAAATCCACAATTCACCAGAAAAATTAAAAAAAAAATTCAATCCTGAAGTGAGAATATTTTGGAATTCATTTGAGAAGGCAGAAACGAGGAGGGCCAGGCTCATCTTGGGATGTAGGTTCACCAGCAGGGTGGGAAGAAATAAGCTTCCTGTCCATCATGGACATTTCTGTAGCTACACTATCTCAGATAAAGAAAAACTGCAAAAGTTCCAGTGCTACGTTTTGATGTATCTATATGTTCACAGGGTCATCATGTTACAGTCATTATGGCAGGAGGCTCACTTCCCTCCCTGGTCTATTACAACTGACCGTAATGTACCATAGAGGCTCAAGATATTCTCTCTTGACTGAGCCTGGAGAGTATCTATTTCACAGTGTATTCCCCTTAAAGGGAGAGAATAAAAGTGGCAATAGACGAGGCACTTATCTGAACATAAGCATCAAAGACAGAATGGGAGTAAATGATGCACTTCACGGAGTTGCATTACTTCTTCAGTTCAATTTGTTGCACTCAAAAAAAAAAAGGAAGAAAAGAGAAGTAATTTGGTAAGTAGACTCTAGTGGTCTGAAAGAGTTAATGTGCTTCTTCCTACTAGAAACAGTCAGCCATTCATAGTAGGCAATCCCTTCTCTTCTCCTGAGTCACTTGACTGCTGCAAGAGACATTTTAAAACGGATCTTCAAAGACTCCAGGGATAGAAGAAGAGGAATTTTTCATTGTCAGTAGTAACTATAAAATGAGTTTGTATTTTTTTTCTTGGTTTATCTATTTTTTCCCGGTTTATCTATTTTTTTCCCTGTGGTGTCATGCTGAGATGAAGATTTGAAAGCCTTGCTTTCTTACATTTGAAATTACTGTTATAGGAAAGTTACCTCCTTGTTATTTTTATTTCACCTATACTACAATGAGAGAGATTAGTAAATATTTTCAATTATAAAAAAAATTCAGCGCAGTCAGAAAAGAACTAACCTGTCTTCAAATAGTCTGGCAGATTGCTGGGAGCTAACACCTCTCTTTTCACCACCTATTAATGATTTCATTCTCCTTATTCATTATCTATTTCTGGATATGCTAAACGTAATTTTGCTTAGGTTTAAAAAACTATATATCATCTTTCTCCTTAGTCACAATTTAAATGGATATTAAATGCATCACAACCTTTTTCAATTATAATTTTCTCTCACAAATTCATCATGCATTATAAGATTCTGATAAATATGCCTTGTGGTTTTTACATTCTTTCCAAAAGATCCTTTCCCAAGACAACCTCTCTTGAAATCCTCTATTTTCACCATAAATACACATCCAGGTGTTTTAATAGTAATTATTTTTCAAATGTTAAGCACATATTCACTTGGTTTTCAAATTCCAGGTATGATTTCACAAATCCTTTTCTTTAAACATGACTGTGAGATGCATTTTTTTTCCCTATGAACAAGTTTCAATTCTGCAAAGGATATTTTATCACAAAAAAAAATTCTGCTCTATTTTCTTTTCATGCCCTCAAGGTATATTCCAACATTCACAAAATACCTGACTACTCTTATTTCCCTTAATGTCTATCCAAATAGTCTCTGCTCTATCAGCTAAACACTCTGGCCTTTCTTTTTGCTGGCTATCATATCTGTGCAATATTGAACTCTCTTTCTCCCTTCTTATTTGGTTTCTGCTTTCAGTAAACCTTATCCTAGCATTTTAATTCCTCAGTCATCTCTCTGACTCCACCATAGTCCTTCTACTTCAATAATATCGTGCTGATCCTGGTTACTCATACTCATACTTATCATCGATAAGGCTTTGATGTCATAAATCCTTGATATAATATCGTACTTACCCATGCTATGAGATATAATCAAAAATGAAAGCAGAAACTTAAGATACAGAGTAAAATATATTACTTGCCAATTTTCCACAGTAACTTTTCATCATTACTCCAAAATTACTTTTTAATGCAAAGAGTAGTTTCAATCACATTGAGGCCCACATGATTCAGATACTATCATAATCACAATTAGATTACATTACTGCAATCAGGAATGGAGATCATTAAGAGAAAGGATATAAATTGCTTTAGTTTTACAAGTACTGAGCTAGCAAAATTATAATTAATCTCCATTTATAATCTTTTCTTTCATAGAACTGCAAAGCATGCTACTTTTTTTAGGCCATCAATACAAATTAGAACTAAGTAATAAAGCCCTAACTACTACTACTGTGCTATTCACAATTGAAGAAACTTTCACATTATGTATAGAAGTCTCTGGATGCAGCCAGGGTCTATAGACTAGATTGTTTCGGAGCAATAAGCTCAACTATCACAAGGTGTGGTGCAGAAAACAGAATGCTGCAGAAACTATCCCTCCTCTGAGCATAATCAGTTTTGCATTCCATTTCTTAAATGGGATGGTGCTACTCACGGGAGATGAAGAAGTAATGACTTAGCAATCACAGTAAATGTGTCATTCTGTACATTCCAAGTTTTAAATATAGTCATTTAAAATTTCAGGAAATAAGAACAACACACTTGCAAAAAAAAAATCAACAACAACAACAAAATTCAGGATATTGAGAGTTTCAAAATGCAAGAAATTATAATTATTTGAATTGTCTCATTTTTAAAATTAATTATATTCTGTTATACTTGATATTCTAAGTCCTTATATAGTAGTATACATACATACTTTTTAGTTATTAGTTCTTAAACTTAACCACAAAATCTAACATATTATTAAGCATAGATAATAGTAAATATGGAATATCAAATATTATATAGATTCAGAAAGCTTTTCCCACATTTCTGAAGTCAAAGCTAAAAATCAAAAATCTTTTCAGAACTCAGGCAGAGCCTGTGGCTCAAAGGAGTAGGGTGCCAGCCCCATGTGCTGGAGGTGGCGGGTTCAAACCCAGCCCCAGCCAAACACTGCAAAAAAAAAAAAAAAAAAAAAAAAACCTTCTCAGAATGCACATGATGGTAAATACAACCCCCACAAATTCATTTAGGATGAAACTGACCTGACATAACTGGCAGGAAGTCACTTATATTCTTTAATTATGCTATTTTTGACAAATAAAAATTATATATATTTAAGATTGACAAACACTGATTTCATGTATATGTACACTGTGAAATGATAATCACAATCAAGCTAATTAACATATCTAACCCTTCCCATAGTTGACCTCTGTCTGTGTGTGTGTGTGTGTGTGTGTGCACACAAAACAACACTTAACATTTACTGTGAAGGTAAATGTCAAGTACATGATTCAATCTTGTTAACAAGTCACTATGCTATAATTTTATCGCCAGAACTTATTCCTCTTATAACCTTTGGCCAGTGTGTCCCTATGTGTCCTTTCTAGCCCCTGACCACCACCATTTCACTCTGCTTCTATGAGCTCAACTTTTTTAGATTCTAGATATACTTGAGATCATTTGGTATTTGTCTGTGGCTAGATGATTTTATTTGGCACAATTTCCTACAAGTTTATCCATGTTGTTGCAAATGGCAGAATTTCTTTCATTTTAAAGTTAGTAATATTCCAGTGTCTTGCTGTGGGTTTGTGTGTGTACCACATCCTCTTTATCCATTCATCAATTAATATGCACCTATCGTTTCATTGGTTGGCTATTGTGAATAATGTTGCAATGAACATGAGAGGAAAAGATGTCTCTTGGAGACGGCAATTTGATTTCCTTTGGATATACGCACAGAATTGGGATTGCTAGATCCTATGGTAGTTCAAGTTTTAATTTTCTGAGAATCTCCATAATGTTTTTTGTAATGACTATATCAGTTTACATTTCTCCCAATGTCGTATGAGGGATGTGGGTAGCAACAGAACATTGTGAAGCAGGTCCAGGTGCAGATGGCAGGAAGCAAAGATTCCCCTGATGGACACCACCAGGGAGTAGCCAAGCACAGCGATACCTTACTAAATGCTCAGGGCTTCATAGATGCTTAGCAGAACTTTAGTGTGCTCCTAGGTCTCATTGACCCTGGTGGCATCCTGGCTGCAGGAGGAGAAGCTGCTGAGCTGTCTCTTCAGCTGCCTGCCCACCACATCCATCCCCCGTATGCCAGTCTCTACCTGCTTGGTCTCCTTCCCTGGATGCCCAACAACCCATCATCCTCCCAGGGCTCTCCTTTCTCTGTGCTGGTGTGTGTGCACAGGAACTCAGCAAAGACCCTGTCCCAGGACAGCAGTTCCTGGTAGGAACCCATCTCAGAGCAAATTACTTCAGAGCTCTCTCCGTTTTGGTAGTATAAGCCTCTGCCCAGCCTGAAAATGTACTTACTAATAAAAGTTTAGGCATCTAAGTGAAATCAATTTGCCAACCATAGAAAGGGTGGGTCCTCACATGTTGGATTCCTGTGCAGCAGGTCACTATCTCTCTTTGGATTGTTTTGAGCACATAAATACCTTGTTACAAACAGGGTCCTCTTAAAATGAGGTCCCACTAAATCCAGTAAGTCCTCATGCCCACAATGTGTGTATTCATGTAAGTGCCTCAGAAGAGGCCAGACCACAGCTTTGGGCAGGAGAATGAGTTCATGAGAATTCTGTCTCCATTTAGCTATGCCGAGTTGCTCCATGTCAGAGACCCAGTGTTTACTTTTAAAGATGGTGTATATTGATCTAAATCTTGCTGGGGCATCAAGGTCTTGGGGTACAGATTACTGTTAGTGGCCTCCGTAGCAGCTCTGCCAGCAGCCTGATTTCTTTTGCAATGTAAGTGTCTATCTTTCTGGTGACTAGGTCAATGTACGATGCCACCCACTTTGGTTCAGCCAGGGACTATATCAGGGCCATTATTTCAGTGGCACAGGTAGTATCTTCAATTTCTGCCATTAGAAGTCCCCTTTCCTTCCAAATGACACCATAAGCATGCACAATCATGAACATATATTCAGAGTCTTTATCACCATTTACCTTTTTCTTTGGATAACTTCCATAAAGCTGCTCCCATTGGTGAAAAGATCCCAGTCTGGCTCTGACATCACTGAACTGACAGATTCATCCTACTAGAATAGACAGGCTCCCAAAACTCTAAACAGTTATGTTGCAAAAGCTCATTCTTTTTGGCTGATAATGGGGTGGCAGTATTGAGAGCAGACATAGTCTTTAGTAACTACTCACAAGTCATTGCTACTCCCCAGAGGCAAGGAGGCTGTCCTCACACAATATTGTTCATTGGCTTTTATAAGTATGTCACTGGTCATTGGATGTCAACCAGGATCTGTGTGCTAAGACCCCAAGGTTCATTCTTTGTTTTTCATGAACCTATAATTTAAATTATTTCTGTAAGACAGGCAACCCCAAAGCTGGAGAAGTGATACAATTCTGCTTTAGTTTTTCAAAGGCAATTTGACAGTCTGTGGTAGAGATCAGGAGCTTCACATCTGTCTCCTTAAGGGCACCATACCAGGGAGTGCTATAGAACTCTGTCATTCCTAGATACCCAGGCAGTTGCTGCAGGTTCCCTTGCTAATTTGGAGCCCCAGATAAGTAACCTACCATTTTCAATTCTGTCCAATTACAGGTTTCACAAGGTCCCCACTAATTTTCCATCAAAGAAGAAAGGAGAGCCCTTCTTATGCCCCTGAGGCAACACAGTTCAACGGACAGCAAGGCCACCCTAGTCTGAGGATCCTGCCACTCACATGCAGTTGAGTATCATTCATAGTCAACAGTACAGTATCGCTAGTGGCATATAGATCCTGCATGACTCTGAACTCATTGTTAGGGGAAATTGAAATCTTTCTGTCCATCTCAGGGTCCCATTGGCCTATATGGCCTTACTCACTTTTGGCAGAAATTGCGGAGGAACAGAACTTGCTTCTCCTACATTGCCCATGAGTTGGCATTGAAACCGGAAAGTATTTTCAGATAGAACTGCAGCTAGAACTGTTATAGCTCTGGTATGAATTAAAAATAATCCACTATTGAGGCCCCACTGTCAATTTTACTCAGGGTTCCTGAAGGGAATATTGAGATTGGGGCTAGTAGTGTATTGGAGGCCCTGGGTCCCCTTCTTTATCATCGCCAGTCCTGGACTTGAGAATATCATCTACTCTACTGACAATTTCTTGTTGCATGGAACCCGGGGAGCATTCTTCCCAATGTCATTCCTTTTTACAACAACCACACAGATTGTACATCAACCTGGGGTGATTTTTTCCACCCTTTTCTTTTGCTCATCTCAAAGGTCCCTTTCAGCTATACTTGTGCATTTAAGCTCCCTCTCTGATATTGCCATAGTGGAAATTGCCCTCTCTTGGTTGAATTTCCAACCAGGGAATTTCTAGCCAAACTGAATTCCCTACCAGGATTTAGTGGGAAAAACCATTCCTATTCCCAAGGCATAAGAAGGGGGGCATGGGCTAGTCTTCCCAAGATGGTGGAAATAGTAGCTATAGGCAACAGTTATTCCAGGCCAGGCTTTGTGCAGGGGTCTGACTCCCAGGCCAGCTGCAGGCCTCTGACAGGGGCCCCATAAGTGTAAGCTTGGGTCCCCATAAGTGCAAGCTTGAGCAGAGGTGGGCTCACAGTGCTTTCCCGTTGGTCACTCCAGCTGCAGTGGGCATTGCGGCCAACTTTGGAAAGCCCAGTGACGGCCAGTGCCTCCCTACTGCACCACATGTCTGAGTGCAGGCCAGGGACAGTCAGCTGGTCGGTATTCTTCCCTCCACCCTGCTCCATTACCCCTTGCCACATGCCACTGGGCTCACCAGGAATGCCAGTCCCCCTGCCCATTGGGTCTTCCCCAGGGGATGTGGCCCAACCCAGAGCATTGCCTCAGCCAGTGCCCAGCAGCTGACTTAGAATTGGTGGTAACCAGGGGAATCTGACTGTTTACTTAAAACAAAGCATTGTGGAGGTCTGTGGCATTCAGGGGAGAAGGTAAAGGTCTCCTACAATTCAACTTGAATAATTCCCATTTTTATCACACAGATTTTTAGCCTCTTTATTATACAATTGAATGAGATGTTATACTTATGGAATCTCATTCCATTTACCTGAACCTTGACAAAATAATTTAAATTGTAAGATAGCATAATAATTTAAGGTTCCATTCAACAAGCACTTCTCCTCACATACATTGGATTGCAATAACATCATGTTTTTTTAGACTTGCACTTATAGCAATAAGTTGGCAATTCATCCAAGATTTTCCCCACAGGGCTTTCAGATGGAGCTTCCCTATGTAGAAACAACACTCATAAACAACAAACACAGACACTACAGGGAATTCCCACCATAAACAATCTCAAATGCCAAGACCAACCAAATAGGAACTGCACAAATGAGAACCAAATCCTCTCAAGCAAGAACCAACATCTACTAATCCAAAGGGGAATAACTTCCCCAGTTTTCCTAGCCCCGCACAACAAGCTCCAAATCCAAACCTCGGCGGTCTCTCATTCCACTCAACTCTGAGTTCTACCCCAAATGGCACTTCCAAAAAATCCATAAGAAAAACAAAAAAGCCCTACCACAAAGCAAAAATGTCTAGAAACCTCACAATGGGTAGCATTAAAGATCCCAGTATGCATTCCAGAAAACTTAACTCAAACAGCCAAGGGGTCTGGATACACCCCAAACCTATTTTCTTTTCTTCAAAAAAGGTTAAGGCTGGTCAGAGTTGTGTCTAAGTCAGAGAAGAGAGAAAGACCTGAATTCCCCCGGGCTAATCAGGTTCTGTTTGCTGAGATGGTCCTCCATTCTCTCCTCTGAGAAGGTGATGCTCCAAGTAATGGCTTGACCTGCGGCTGCCCCCTGCCTTTTTGAGCAGTTGCAGAGTCCCATGCCACCAGGCACTGATGTGCCCACCCAGGAATGCCAAATTCTGCTAACAAACCTCAGCACTTGTCTTTCAGGCTACATCAGAAGATTGAGGACAAATGGTTTGATGATAAGGAAAGGGAAATTTACTATTATTCTGGCAAATGAAAAGGATGGAAACTGTCATCTTAAAGTACCATCATCCTGACTATAAGCAGAAATACAGAGCATCTAAAGGGGGGTTCTCAGCTTTAGACTGTTGCTGTTCAACTATAGTTGATGGTCCTGATTGACCCATTCCTGGCAAAGATAATTTTACGACCTCCTGGACAGTTCTGTTGAGCTATCTCTTGCAGTGCTAAAACCAAAAGACACTTAACTGTTCCACTGATAACTGGCCTTAGGGCAGGAATGCAGGTTTTAATTCTCAGAATTGATTTGGTGTGTTTAAAGAGACAGAAAACATTTTTGCTTCTTTACAGACCATTTTTTCAAATCTTTTAGTAATTAGCCAGTGAGTATGATCTTGGTTGTGGGATTGCTATATATGGTCCTTACCACATTGAGGTATGTTTGTTTATATCTATTTGTTTAGAATTTGGAGTGTTGTAAAATAACTTTTCTGCATCTATTTCAACTATCACATGACTTATAACTTCCATGTGTTGTATCACATTTATCGATGTGCATATGTTGAACTATCCTTGCATGTCAAAGGTAAGTTCCACTATATTGGTTTATAATCCTTTTGAGATACTGTTAAACTTGGTTTTCAAGCATTTTTTGAGGATATTTGAATCTATACTTATCAGGAATATTGCCTTGTGATTTTCTTTGGTTGTGTGTCAGTAGTATAAGTGTAATGGTGGTCTTGTATAATGAATTTCGAAGTATTCCGTTGTCTTCAATTTTTTGGAAGAGTTTTGCAAGGGTTGGTATTATTTCTTCTTTAAATATTTGGTAGAATTCACTAGTAAAGCCATCTGGTCCTGGGCTTTTCTTTGTTAGGTGATTTTTTTTCTTTTTTGAGACAGAGTCTCAAACTGTCACCCTGGGTAAAGTGCAGTAGTGTCACAGCTCACAGCAACCTCCAATTCTTAAGCTTAAGTGATTCTCTTGTCTCAGCCTCCCACGTTGCTGGGGCTACAGGTACCCACCTCAATGCCTGGCTGTTTGTTTGTCACAGTTGACATTATTGTTTAAGCTGGCCCAGGCCAGATTTGAACCTGCCAGCCTCAGTGTATATGGCCAGTGCCCTAACCACTGAACTATGGTCATTGCACTGTTAGGTGATTTTTGTATACTGATTCAATCTCTGTATCTGATATTGCTTTCTTGATATTTTTCTGTTTTTAATAATTTAGTACCTAAATGTTGTATGTTTCTAAGAATTTGTCAATTTCTTATAGGTATTCAACTTGTTTGCATATAATAGTTTATAATAGTCTCTAAGGTTGCTTTGTAGTTTTGTGATATCATTTATAATATCTCTTTTAGAATTGATTCTATTTATTTGAATTTTATTTTTTTCTTACCCTAGGTAAAGGCTTGTCAAATTTGTTTATCTTTTAAAGAAATTAACCCTAAATTGTATTGATTTTTTTCTGTTGTTTTCCTTATCTCTATATCATTGCTATCACTTTAATTTCCTTCCTCTTGCTAAATTTGGACTTAGTTTGTTCTTCCTTTCTTAGTTGTTTGTGATATAAATTTCGGTTGCTTATTACAGGTTGTTCTTTCTTTCTTTTTTTCTTCCCTCCGTTCCTTCCTCCTTCCTCCCTCTTTCTTTCTTTCTTTCTTTCTTCTCTTTCCTTCCTCCCTCCATCTCTTTCTTTCTTTCTTTTGTTCGTTCTTTCTCTCTCTCTCTCTTTCTCTTTCCTCCCTCCCTCCCTCCCTTTCTTTCTTTCTTTCATAGCTTACTCTGTAGCTCAGGCTGCAGTGCTGTGGCCTCAGTCTAACTCACAGCAACCCCAAACTCCTGGGCTCAAGTGATCCTCCAGCCTCAGCCTCATGAGTAGCTGAGACTATAACCCACCCCCACAATGCCCAGCTAAAACTTCTATTCTTTTTAGGAGAGATGGGATCTCATTCTTGTTTAGGCTGATCTTAAACTTCTGAGCTCAAGGTATCCTCCCTCCTCAGCCTCCCAAAGTGGGAATACAGGTGTGAGCCTCTTCTTTCTTAATGTAAGCAATGTTCACTCCAATATCTGTTGCTCTGGGACCTTGTGATGTGGATCATTTTCACTGGAGTTAGGTCATATCTCAAAGTGGTTTTGATTTGCAGTTCTCTGATAGAGATGATGAGTGTTTTTTCTTTTTCTTTTTTTTTTTTTTTTTTTTTGAGACGGAGCCTCAAGCTATCCCCCTGGGTAGAGTGCCATGGCATCACAGCTCATAGCAACCTCCAACTCCTGGGCTCAAGCGAGTCTCCTGCCTTCGCCTCCCAAGTAGCTGGGA
>CAUYQV010020645.1:0-45769 GCA_963574575.1 Galagoides demidoff | reverse complement strand
ACTGGCACAAAAACAGAGAGATAGATGTATGGAACAGAATTGAAAACCAAGCGATGAACACAGACACTTATCATCATTTGATCTTTGATAAGCCTATCAAAAATATAAATTGGGGGAAAGATTCCCTATTTAACAAATGGTACTGGCAGAATTGGCTGGTGACTTGTAGAAGACTGAAACTGGACCCACACATTTCACTATGAACAAAAATTGACTCTCATTGGATAAAAGATTTAAACTTAAGGCATGAAACTGTAAAGATTCTTGGAGAAAGTTCAGGAGAAACACTTTAAGAAATTGGCCTGGAAGAATACTTTATGAGGAGGACCCCCTGGGCCATTGAAGCAACACCAAAAATACATTACTGGGATCTGATCAAACTAAAAAGCTTCTGCACAGCCAAGAACACAGGAAGTAAAGCAAGTAGACAGCCCTCAGAATGGCAGAGGATATTTGCATGTTATGCTTCTGACAAAGGGTTGATAACCAGAATCCACAGAGAACTCATTAATAAACTTATTAATAAGAAAAGAACGAGTAATCCCATTTCATTGTGGTCAAGGGACTTGAACAGAAGCTTCTCTGAAGAAGATAGGCACATAGCCCACAGACACATGAAAAAATGCTCATCATCTTTAATCATCAGAGAAATGCAAATCAAAACCACTTTGAGATATCATCTAACTCCCATAAGAGTTGCTCACATAACAAAATCCCAAAACCACAGATGTTGGTGTGGATGTGGAGAAAAAGGAACACTTTTGCACTGCTGATGGGAGTGCAAGCTAATACATACCTTTTGGAAAGAAGTACGGAGAATACTCAGGGATCTAAAAGTAGACCTGCCATTTGATCCTGTAATTCCTCTACTAGGTGTATATCCAAAAGACCAAAAATAACTTTTTAACAAAGATATTTTCACCAGAGTGGTCACTGCAGCTCAATTCATAATATCCAAGTCATGGAAGAAGCCCAAGTGCCCATCGATCCCTGAATGGATTAACAAATTGTGGTATATGTATACCATGGAATATTAGGCAGCTTTAAAAAAAGATGGAGATTTTATGTTTACATGGATGGAGCTGAAACATATCCTATTTAGTGAAGTATCTCAAGAATGGAAGAAAAAATATTATCCAATGTACTCAGTACTATTATGAAACCAATTTACAATCACTCACACTTTTATATGAAGAATAAATCATCACTATGGCCCAAGATGAAGGAGGGAGGAATGGGGGGATAAGAGGGGAGATGGGAGGTCAGATTGAGGAAGGGTGAATGGTGGGATCACCC
The DNA here is from genome assembly GCA_963574575.1 of Galagoides demidoff. Lineage (NCBI taxonomy): Eukaryota > Metazoa > Chordata > Mammalia > Primates > Galagidae > Galagoides > Galagoides demidoff. Next base: position 44,473 of record CAUYQV010020645.1, on the reverse strand, counting down.
CTATGGTGTGTAATGCAAGGGTACATGTCGGATCTATTAGTAAAGGCTATAAGTGTCTTAACACAATAACTAAGTAAACAAGATGGCATATTAACCATTGTGATGTAAGCGTTCCTTATTGTACATGAAATCAGCACATTGTACCCAATAAATGCATTAATGTATACATGTTCTATGTGTTTGTGACTTCGTAAAAAAAAAAAAAAAAAGGAAAGAAATAAATATGTGAAAAATGACTTTGGTACATTAATGGGGATTTCATTGAAAATGTAGATCATTTGGGGTGATACAGGCATCTTAGCAATGTTGTTTCCATGAGCATGATATATTTTTCCATTTATTTATATCCTCTGGGATTTCCTTCCTCCATGACTTATAGTTCTTCTTGGAGAAATCTTTTACCTCCTTCATTAAATATATTCCCAGTCATTTTACTTTCTTTCTTGCTATTGTGAAAGGTATTGAGTCTTTGATTTGATTCTTATCTTGACTATTACTGGTGTATAGGTATGCTATTGATTGGTACACATTGATTTCATATCCTGAAACTGCTGAATTTATTTATCAATTCCAGGAATCTCTTGGCTCCATGATTTTCTAGATAAAAGATTATATCATCAGCAAGGAGTGATAGTTTGACCTCTTCTGTCCCCATTTGGATACTTCACTGATTTCCTTCCCTGGTCCAATTGCTCTGGCTAGGATTTCCATCACTATGTTGAATAGAAATGGTGAAGTGGACAATCTTGTCTAGTTCCAGACCTAAAAAGGAATGCTTGCAATTTTTCCTTATTCAGTATAATGTTGGCTGAGGGTTTGTTTTGTATTGCTTTTAAAATTTTGAAGAATGTTCCATCTATGCCTATTTTGCTAAGAGTTCTTATCATTAAAATGTGCTGAATTTTGTCAAATGCTTTCTCTGTGTCTATTAAGATGATCATATAGTCTTTGTTTTGCTTCTATTTATGTGTTGATCCTATTTTTGATTTGCATATGTTGAATCATCCTTACATTACCTTTGCTCTAGCAATTTCATTCATTCCCAACAGAAATATATACATGTATAAAAATGTACAAAGCAGCATTATTTCTGATAATGAACAGATATTTTCCAAATGAGACGACCCAAATATTAATCAACAGGAGATTATATAAGTAAATAATGGTATATCCATACAAAGAAAGTTTCTATACCACTTTAAATGAATAAGATACAGCTATATTCAACCACATAGAGAAATTTTTTAAAATTTTTAAAAATTTTTAAAAACATAACATTAAACAAAAATCTAGATATAAAGGAGTATTTACTATAGAATTCCATTTATTTAACATTCAAATATTAAAATAAAACTAACCTGTGTGGTACGAACTTTTATGCAGGACCTCCTTGAAGGGAAGTCATTGTGGTAGGATATTGAGGAATCTTCTATGTATTGATAATGTGTAACTTCTTCACCTGGGAAGTGATTGCATGGGTGAGCTACTTTAAAAAAATGTCTTCCACTGTACAATTAAAAATTTAAAACAATAAAAATATTCATTTTTCTGTCTATATAATGTGCACTTGTTGATATGGGAGATAAAGATATCTAGGTGAGAATATTGATACTAACTTTACATGATGATGAGCGAAAAAATGGATAGAAGCTTGGGACAATATAGTTGGTGAATTTTTATAAGGCATTAGCATGCTGAACTCTTATTAAGTATTCCAGAGTTGAGCTACACATTGTGGTAGATGAAATTGTCCCATATCTTGAATAACTTATTATAAGTATAGTGAAAAGCCAGGATGTGCATTTTGAAAATAAAGAATAATCTTAGTAAAGTTGTATTAAGGACAAAAGTATAAGGAACAGGGGCAAAATCTATAGTATATGGAGTTAGGCTTTAGATGAAAATTATCACAGGACTACGATTTTTAGTTTGAACAGCGGAATTTATATCTGGTCATGGGGATCCTTTGGGGGAAATTAGTTTGTCTGATTGTCTATTACAAGAAAATTCCATTCTCTATTGCTTTATGTGGATTTTTTATAGCACTCATACTAGATAAACTAAACCACTCTAAAATATGAGATTCACCATTTATTTCCCTGGAATTCAGTAAGGAGGATTTGGGCCTGAGAGACAAAGTGGTGGTTGAAAATATCTGCCTGACCATACTAGTCACTGGGCAACCTTACCCCACCTTCCTGGACACCCCAGAATAGCAATGAGAGTTCATTGGAGGCACGAAAGCCCAGGAAGACAGACTTTAAAAGGATGCCTCGTGCAAGATTTTAAGACCTAAGGTTGTTTTTATTTATTCTTTTCAAACTGTATTGAATAAGAGAGTTAATTTCCCCTGAACTTTAAGCATTAGATGGACCTACACCTTCCAAGGACTTTTTTCTTCTTTAAAAGCACAATTGTTGTTCAGTTTCTCTCAGGTACAGATTCATTAGCTCTTGACTGGCTCTCCTTGTTTGCCGACTACTTGTGGAAAAAGCCATTTACCCTGGTGAATGTCAAGGTTAGTGCAAACTGTCCTTGTCATCAGTCTCTCTGGCAGAAGGTCAGGGATAAGCTTTCCTCAAATGGGCAGCGTCAAACAAAGCAGAGACTGACTTAACTCACCCAAGGAAGAAAGGAGGCCTGGGCAGGGGTTGATAAACATTCCTTTGGGCTTTGAGGACAAAAGATTAACTCCTTCGCTTCCACTTCAAGAACTGCTCCCTGGAAGATACCTGATTACAACTGGATATTTTTGAGCATAAGAAACATGCTTATAAGGTAATGACTAGCTCTCTATATCTATCCTGGCTATACCATATCTATCTGCATATCTGTCTGTCTATGATCATCTATCTCAATTGTTTCAACAAGTATTATACCTGTTTAATTTTCCAGTTTGGAAGTATATCCCCTATCCTACTCTGATTGATCTTTATGTGCCTTTTTTAAAATATATCTTTGCTCTCGGTTTATTTTTACAGACAAGTAATAAACCATACACAAAAAGCTACCTTATTCTTAAATAGACAGATATTAATTTATTTTTGTGGAATAATAAAATTGTAAAGTTGGAAGGAACATCAAGATTAGCCTAGTCCAATTTTCCATCCAACAATCTCTGCAGCAATGTTGGCAGTGGTCATCCAATCTCCCTCAGTCTGATCACTCCTAATGACTGACACATCCCTGCCTCACAGGGAGACTGAGACAGTGGGATGTAGGGAAGCTTTTATCATTAGAGACAACACTTTGCTAAACTCAATCTCTGCGGGAGTTTAAGTGCTGCCCTCTAATGTGATAAAGAGGCCATCCTTCCTCAACACACCTCCTCAAATATGTGGAAGAATTATCATACAGTGCATAGGTTTTTCCTTTTTCTTGGCTAATGATCCCAGTTCTTGCATGAAATGATTGCCAAATAGTCATTCTATTTGTGCTCCTCTGAATGACCATTAGTTTTTGCAATGTGTCTTTAAAATGTGAGATCCAAAAATGTGAACCATGTATATATTTCAGATGTTGGTGAACCATGAACTCCATATATATGTATATATAACATTTTATATATTTTATACATTATATGATACCTATGCATATATATTTATTATTCATCTAATTCATCAATTACCACATTGATTCTCTAAGGAATCAATTAATGCCCAAAATACTTTTTAAATAAGCTACAGCCAGGCAAATTTGCACTTGTGTATTTGTATTCCAATGATAAGACACACACCAACTATGTGCATGTGTTTTTTAATTATTGTATCAGATTTTTAACTAAAATGTTAACTGTGCACTCTCAACCACCTGTTATGTTAACACATGAAAGCCCGTATTATTCTTCAAGGAACGTTACTGGAAATTCCCCCAGTATACTGCTCTTGGACCATATTCTGTACTTCCGCTTAGTATCTTTTACTCAGGGTTTTACTAGGCAATTTTGTTCATCTCTTTCAAAGTTTTCCTCGGAGCTCTTGACAAAATCACTAAAATACTATCCTTTACATATTTAAGGTGACAGTAAACACTTTTCTGGCACAAAAAGTCTTCCTTTTTGGTCCTTAAATTCAGAATCATTAGATATAAATGCTAATTTCTATTCAGGGTTACATTTGTCCCACAGGAGTTAGAAAAGGGACATTCCTAGGTTGTGCTTCTTATATTTATTGCATTTTGTCTTCTATATATAATTCTTATTTTACTTCCTTGTGATATTTCTGAATCTTATTCTGGAACGTTAATCCTATAAGATTTTTTTCATCTCCCTAGAAATCCCCCATATTAAACAATTATCTGAAATGTTAAAAAAGAAAGTTCCTCCTTTCTTTGTTCTCTTCTTACCTTTTTCTCTGGCAAGGAGACAATTATTTATACCATATTTGACAGTACTGAAAATTAACCTAGAACCTAACAGAGCCTTGGGTTGGCTTCTGCAGAGTCACACCTTCCGGATATCCAGATGAAAGAGCGCCTTGTGTGGCTCCCCCTAGAGACCGCCTCGTTAGTTATCATGACAGACTGGATGTCTGTCTTGCTACTCACTGCTGAAGGATTTCTCTTTTTATCCCAATCAGTCCAGTGACCCAACCCTCTAAACAAAACCTTCATCTATTAATCTCCCAAGGTCTTAACACTTGACACTAGTATACACTACTTGATACCAGCCTTATCTTCTTTAACAAACACCTACAAACACCAACAGTTTTAGAAAGCTATTTTACTGAGTTTTGTCATCTTTTAGAAAGACTCCTGTCCCCTCTCTGCATTTAGCCCTATCCTCTGTTCCCACAGCCATCATATACTCGTTCAGACACGTAACAACGTAGACCTAAGAACTTGCAATCAGTTTCTAACTGGTTACCTCACCTCTAGATGGGAAACCCCAAATCCGCTCTATAAGCAAGCACAAAATTTACTTTTGTATATATTTCCTGACTCGAAAGCTCTGAGTTTTTCCAATGGGTACCAACCCAGACTTCATCTCTATAGCTAAACTGTCACAGTTGTAAAACAGTTATGAGCATAAGACAGAGTTTTATGTTTTAACTAATAGAGGTGACATTATAGTGTATTGGTAATAAACATAATTTAAGCCAGCATTAAGATTTGTAATAATTATTTTTCTTTTCCTTAAAAGGAATCTCGCCACGATTCATTTAAAAAGAGTGATACATTTGGAAAAAGAAGGACACAACAAGCCTTTCATGACTGTCTGTTGATTTTGGTAATCCCAGAAAATGCATGTAGATACTGAACATGTCCAGGAAATATCAAGGCTGAGAAGAGTTCCAACCTAGATTTATTGTTGGTATTTATTTTTCCAGGGCAACCTCACGGCTGCAAGGCCTCCCCCCAGGTACTATTTCCAGAGTGCTCCCAATGCTCTTCTCTTTCCCCTCTCCTGCTATTGACCACATGATCTAGGGAGGTTGTGAAGGGAAGGCTCACTTAGAGACTGCATCTGCTAAGAGGAGGAAAATCAATTTTTATCATCCAAAAATACAGAACTGCTGGCACATAGACTAGTCGCTTAAGATCCCTAGGAGTCCCACTAAGAAAGACATGCTTGGAACAAAAGTCAATACTCTCCACTTAGTCAGAATAATAAGGGAAGTTGGGAATGAAAAGGTGGAGGATGGAAGGTTCCTGTTAGGTCCGCAATTCTACAATGAGTGCCTGATGGAATATGGAGCCATTTTGTATCTCAGCATTAGACGGAGATATTTCTGAGCGTAATTTATAAAATATTTGATAGAATGCCAAATTTCCCTGGAAGGAATAACCTATTTGTGATTCATTTTTATGTTCACTACAACTCTTTGCTACGTTTTATTGTTACCTTTTATTGTGACTTTTCCTTATTAGACACTTTATGTAAAATTCATATTTCAGGTAGGAATTTCACACTTTGATTCCAGAGGAAACACAAAAGTATAGGTTTGCATTCTCAAAAAAAACATCTCGTAGAAAGGCTGATAAATCCACAAACCCATAACACATGTGACTATTGTGGTAATACTGTCACCAGTATTCATAATTCAGATTTGAATTACACACACAAAGCACAAATAAACATTTGCTTTATAAATGGAAACAATATGTAGCTACATAGACTATAACTAAAAATCTAACTTCGCGTATCCCCAATCTCACTTCTCTCCACAAAACTGATCACAACTGCTATCATTTTCAAGTGCATCTTCCAGACTTTGATCTATTCATTGACATAAAATACATTTTCACAAATGTGTGTTTAACCCATAAATTGCTTACTTTGGCATAAATGACATAATAATATTGTGATATAACTTATTTTTCTCAGCTAACTCTTAAAGTTCTTTGTATTTTATGATTTATAAATTGACCTTATTCTTTTATATTTCTGAATAGTTTTCCATAATATGAATGAACTTAATTCCTACAGTTGATTATTGAAATTCAATAGAGTCCAATTTTTCTTAATTATGAAAAAATGTTGCCATAATAAACATCAACTTACCTTCTTCTTCACACATTGTTTAAGCATTGTGAAAGAATAAATACTGAAAAGTGGCATATCTATGGCAAAGTCCGTGGAAATTTTCAGTGTTAATAGATACTGACAAATTGTCCCACCAAAGGAAAATATGCAAGTTTGCATGGCCACGATGCTAAATTATGGTTATAATTTCCCTCTTTTTTAATTTAAAATTCTATGATTTTTTGAGATTGAATTTCTCTATATCTATTATGTCTGTTTTTTTTCTTGTGTTGAATTACCTGTTAATTTTTTGGACAATTTTGTCCTTGAATACATGTTTTCCCGGTTAAGTTTTTGGAGATATATCTACATCTACCTGTCTGTATATATTTGCGTGTTTATATATGTATGTGTGTGTGTGTGTGTGTGTGTGTGTGGATTTATTTGACAGTAATTATTTCTCTTTCATATATGTTTTGTTATTTGTTCAGCCTGTTATTAGTCTTTCATCTATAGAATCTTAGTCATACAGAAGATTTAATATTTATGTCCCCACAAATCTGTTAATCTTGGACGCTTTTTCACTCAAATGTTTTAAAAAGTGCCCTAAATTTTCTTCTTTTAAATCTTCATTGTCCTTCTTTTCATTAGCTTTAAAAAACAAACAAACAAACAAAACAAACAAACAAAAAAAACCTTGGGTCTTCATTATTGCATTCCAATATTTATCTATTAAGAATGTTCATCATTTATTTATATGAAAAATATTTTTTTCTGTATTGAAATGATTGTATCTTATTTCTCTTTTAATTTATGAACTAGTTGATTATATTATTAGATCTCATTTTTGAACCATTCTTGCATTTCTGGGCTATATCTTACTTGTTCAGAATTTAGTAGTATTTTGGTGGGTTAGCTAGTACTGGAAATTATTTATTTATGTATTTGTTATATATGTTTATATTTGATATATTTGCCTGTACCTTGCATCTATGCTTAATAATAAGATTATCTTTTTAGTTGACCTTAGCCTTGATTGCTCTTAGTGTTGTATTCATCTTGTTGGAGAATCAGCCTATAGAACAGACTTTCAAAGTTTCCTTCACTTTTTCTAGAAGACTTGTATAATGTATGATTTTCTTTAAACTTTGGGAAAGATAATTGAGTAACTCTTCAAACATTTCTCAATAACCCAGATATTAGAAAAATAGAGAAAAGAGCATAAATTATAGTATATATCTCACTCAAGGCCTAGCCCAAATGAACCTCCCCATAATTACCATCCGCATCATGAGATAGATTAGCACCAGGACCCAACATGGCCTACTTTCTTGCCTCCCTCCAGTCAACCTTCTTCCTCCTCCAAAAGTACAATCAATAACCTCATTTTGAACATTTTAATTTAGTTTTCCCTGCTGTTTAACTTACTGTAAGTGAAATTATAATATGTGTCTGCTTTCATGTCTGATTTCTTTTTCTTAACATTATGTATATCTGAATTCATTCAAGTTTCAATATGTAGCAACAATATATCCATTTTGGTGCTGCATAATATCCCATTGTTAGATATATTACTTGTCAATTCCATATATCAAATATATTTTTTCAAGTTTTGGCTATTATGATACATGCTTCCATTGGCATCCTTTGGTGTTATTTGGCACTCACGTGCATTATTTCTACTGGTTACCCCAAAGAATGGAATTGCTTTAGGAGATAATACCAAACAATGATATCCGTTGACATTCCCAGCTGCAATATCTTGGCAGGAAAGCTCCACAGCCACTATTTTCACTACAGCTTTCCATTGTCATTCTTTTTAATTTTAATAAGTCTAGAGAATGTGTTCCAAAATCTTACAGTTATTTCAATTCATATTTTCCTTTTGAGAATCTTTTTATATATTATCTGTTATTAATTTATTTTTGCAAGTTCTGACTAACTTTATTTTTTTTATTAAGTAGATCATGAATACATTTATGCATATGTGGTGTACAATGTGTTGATTTTTTATACAATCTGACATGGTTATGTCAAACCAATCAACATAGCTTTCTCCTCAATATTCTCTTTTTGATAGGATCATGTAAGCTCCAACTTGTTTGAGGTAGGGGAGGTTGTATGTTAGAAAGAAGCTTCTAGAAAAAACCTTTAAATCTACAAACCGGGCTTGGTGCCTGTAGCTCAAGTGGCTAAGGTGCTAGCCACATACATGGGTTTGAATCCAGCCCAGGCCCACCAAACAATAATGATGGCTGCAACCGAAAAAAAATAGCCAGGCATTGTGGTGGGCGCCTGTGATCCCAGCAACTTGGGAGGCAGAGGCAGGAGACTCGCTTGAGCCCAGGAGTTGGAGGTTGCTGTGAACTATGCCAGGGCACTCTACCCAGCGGGATAGCTTAAGGCTCTGTCTCAAAAAAAAAAAAAAAATCTACAAACCATACAAAATTGATTTTGTTTTTGGTGTGAGGTAGGGGTCAAAAATATCTTTGTTATCCATATAGATATCTACTAGACCCAGCAAAGTTTAGTGAAAAGATTACACATTCCTACTTTCCTATAGGAATCTCCATCATGAAACAAGTCTCTGTGTGTATGTGTGTGTGTTTTCTGAATCTTTTTTACTCCATTAGCATATTTTTCACTATCACAATATTTTAATTACTATAGCTTTAATGTAAGTCTAATATCTAAGTCTTTACAAATTCCCTTTGTTATTTTTGCCTTTTCTTTTCCATACACATTTTAGAGATACCTTGCTAATTTCCATAATATAACCCATTAAGGAATTTGTTAAAGATTATATTGACTCTAAATATCAGTTTTGGGAGAATTGATATTTTCACAATTTTGAATCTTGGAATCAATGAACATAGTATTTCCTCCATTTATTTATAACTTATTATCTTCTTTCATCATTGTTTTATAGTTTTCTGCATAGACTTCTTACAATTATTTTATTAGATCTTATCCAAATAATTTTCTTATGCAATTAAAGTGGTTTCTCTTGATACACATATTCCATTTTCCGCTATCTTTTAGAGGCAAGTATACAAAAATATAATTAACTGTTGTGCCTCATTGTTTTTCAAAGATTCTTTGAGATTTTTATGATTATAATTATATTCTCTTTGATAATTAACATTTTAGTTCTTTCTTTTAATTTCTCTACCTTTTGTTTATTTTTCAACCTTTTTGCATTGAACAAGGCCTCTAGTAAGAAGATGAATAGTATTGGTAGTAGGAAGCATTCTTGAATCATTCTCAATCCTGAACACCTTTCAGTGTTTCATCATTAAGTATAATATTTGCTACACATTTATTTATAATTGTATTTTATCTGAAGAAAGTCTCTTTTTATTCCTAGTTTGATGGGATGGTTTATGTGTTCTTTTTAATAAGTAGCAAATATTTCTAAAATAGCCTCTTCTATATTTATTGAAAAAAAATATTTTTTCTTTTCTCTGTTGATGTGGTAAATTACATCAATTACTTCTCTAATGATAAATAAATTGCATTTTTGTAATGGGACCAACTTGGTCATGAATTTTGACCATTTGTATTTATTGCTACATTTGGTTTGCTCTTATTTTATATCGAAGATTTGTATCTGTATTTATAAATACAGATAATTGTGTTATCTGTACAATACATTAAATTGATGTAGAATTGTTCTTTTTATAATTCCTTCTCAGTTTTAGTACAGAGGTTATGCACACCACATAAATTGAGTTGGAAGTGTTCCCTAGCTTCATATTGTTTTCCACTATTTAGAAGAAGATATGTAATATTGTCATGATTTTCTCCTTAAATAACTGGAAGAATTCATCTATGAAACCACCTGGCCATGGGCTTTTGTGTTTGTTGTTTGTTTGTTTGTTTCCCCATACAAGAGTATTAAATTAGAAGATATTTTTGATTAACAGTAATATACATACAATTTTTCTCTATAGTCTTATTTCTGTTTTTGGAAGAGAAATTTTTCCTAAGAATTTTCTCATTTCAAGCTACATTTTTAAATTTCTGCCATAAAGTTGTTTAGACTATAAAAATATTTTAAGATTTATAAGAACTGTAACAATGTTTCTTTTCATTTCTAATTCTATTTGTGCATTTTCTCCTTCTCTTCCTCTCACTTATAAATTTTATTAGTGAAACTAAGATTTATCAACCTCAAAGTAAATGTTTCAAAGAATCAACATTTAGCTTTGTTGTATGATCTCTTTCCCTTCTTTAATACCTACTGTATTTATATTTTTTCCTTCTACATTCTTTGAGTTTAACGCAGTTCTTTTTCCTCCCTAATTTCTTTACATTATGCTTTGATTATTTTTCTTTCTTTTTATCTTATAGACATATCTAAATCTAGTCTTATGCCTCTAAATTTCTTTAGCTATAATCTGCAAGTTGTAATATTTTTATTGTCATTCATTTTCAAGATATTTCTTATTTCCTCTATAATTTCTTTTTTGCCTCAAAATTAATTTAGAAGTATTCTTCTTAATTTCCAAACATAAAGGAATTTTCTAGTTATCTTTTCATTTTTGTTTTCTAGTTTAATTTAGTCTATGGCCAAAGAATATATTTAGCATGACTATATCCTTTGCAATTTGTTTAGATTTTCTATGTGAATCAGTAGATGATCTATTTTGGTCAACATTTCATATGCACTATATACAAATTCTTATTCTAAAAATATTGAATGTAGTATTCCACATCAATTATATCTTGTTTTTTAATTGCGTTTCCCAAATATTCTGTATTCTCACTATTTTATTATTCTGCTGTGTTTTATTAGTTAAGGAGAGAAATGTAGTAGTTAGGTTTTAGGTGTATGTACAAATTTAAAATTATATATTTCTTCTTGGTAAATTAGACCTTTTGCTATTGTGACATGTCCTGTTTAATCACTATTAATGATTTTTGCCTTGAAGTCTTTGTCTAATAATAATATAGTTTCATGACCTGTCTTTTGGTTAACTATTGCATAGTACATACTTTCCATTCCCTGAATTTTCACCTTTCTATATCTATATTTTTATATTTAAAGTCACTGTTAGTTTGAATTTAAGTGGGTTCTAATATTTTAACTAGTCTAATAATTTTACCTTTTTAGAAATATTTACTCTATATTTAATGTAAAGCTAATGAGATTTGTCTTTAAATTTAAATTTTTTTTATAAGTTTGTCTTGTAAGAAATCTTTTTCATTTTGTTATCCTTTTTGTCTAGTTTGGGATTAATTGAAGTTTCTTTCAAACATTGTATTTCTTCCCTTTATTACCTTGGCTATCACTTTTACTTATATTTTATTGATTGATTGATTAGTTTGTTTATTTATTTATTTATGTATTTATTTTGGCGTACTAGAAATTAGAAAATGCATTCTTTTTTTTTTTTTTAATGAGATAGAGTCTCATTCTGTAACACGGGGTAGAGTGTCCTGGTGTCATAACTCACAGCAATCTCAAACTCTTGGGCTGAATTAATTCTCTTTCCTCAGCCTCCTGAGCAGTTGGAACTACAGGTATGCACCATGATTCTGGCTAGTTTTTCTAGTTTTTAGTAGAGACAGTGTCTAATTTCTGCTCAGGCTGGAGAACATATGTTCTTGACCTATGAAAGGGTGATATAAGAAGGTTCTTTCATTTTTACCTAGGAATTTTAAGAACCTCAAAGTACTTTAAGTCCATTCACCACTCTCATGTCTTGTAAGCATGTTTTGTGTGTATGTAAAAATCTCAAAATACATCATTATGTTGTTTTTTTCCAATAAAATCAATTTAGATTTACCCATATGATTAATTTTTGATACTTTTTTCTCCTTTTTTTAAATCATCAGATCATTTTATTTCTTCCTAAAAATACTCTTTGGAATCTCCTTTAGGGTATTCCCATTTAAATTCTTTTATATTTTATGAAAATTTCTTTATTTTAGAAGGATATTTGTACTGTTATAAAATTTAAGTTAGCCTTTTAATATTTCAGCCCTTTCAAAATAGCATTTCCATGTTTTCCATCCTCCATTGTTTCCATTGAGATGTCTGCTGTCAGCGAAATTGTAACTCATTTGAAAGTAATTTTTTTTTCCCCTCAGCTGCTTTTAAGATCTATTCTGTCCTTTGTCTTCAGTAGTGTTATTATGATAGGTATAAGTTTCTGGTGTTTTGTTTTGCTTGGAACTCATTAGGAATCATTTATAATTTGTATTTTTATTTTAGGCAGTATTTCTTCTAAAATATATATGTACATATATATATATATTTACATTCTTTTAACTTTTCTAGATACGTCTTGGCATGTATATTAGAACTTCCCATTTTGTTTCCTTTATTTCCTCTTCTGTCTTCCTTCAATTTATTTCTCTCTGCTCATCTGACCCAGTAATTAGTTACTAATTTTCTTTTTAACTGTACCTAATATACTATTAGATTTCTTCATCAAGCTATCAGTCATAATAATTTCATAGTTTAATTCCAGAATTTTCATAAAATTATTAAACACATATATTCAAAGCTTCCAGTTCTTTGTCATTTTTTATTGTTCTGATTCCAACTCACTTTATCAAGTATCAGCAAATACATGGGAGTAAAAATGGCCCCTAGATATTGGGGTTGCCTCTCTATATATTGTTACTTTTTTATATTTTGTATGATAAGTTCTCAGTATACTACTAGCTCTCCAATGTCTTCAAAAATACTTTAAAATACATTTTTATCTGCATTTTTTCAGGTTTTTTTCAACAGGATGGTTTATTCAAACTGTTTGTTAATTGTTGTCAAGATTAGAAATCCAGGGTTGACCGTCTTTCAACATCCTTCTATTGCTCTTGTTTAGTAAGATTTCCATCTTTCCTTGAACCAATTTTATTAAAGTATTAATATAGAATTAATAATTATTAGCTTAAAAGTACACATGATATTTTATTGATGGCATTAAATCTTCCTTACATCTGTAATTATATCCCATTTTACAAATTTTATTAAAGTATTAATATAGAATTAATAATTATTAGCTTAAAAGTACATATGATATTTTATTGATGACATTAAATATTCCTCATATCTGTAATTATATCCCATTTTACAAATCAAATGTTAACATTTGTCATTTTTCTTAATTGTAGTCACCAAATTTTTATACACACACATACTCATACACAGTCATCGATATCACTGGTGAATTATTTTTTTGGACTGCCGTTGTCTGGTTTTGGTATTGTGCTGATATTGGCTTCATAACTGATTGGGAAATATTTTATCTTTTGTGGTTCCTGGAAAATATTATGTATAATTTGTACTAATTCTTCTTTAAAAGTTTGGCAAACTCTTCTAGTGAAACCCAGGACTAGAAATGTCTCTTTTGGATGATATTAAATTACAAATTCAATTTCCTCAATAGTTGTAGACCTATTCAAACTATCTATTGCTGTTGAATGAGTTACAGTAGTTTGCACTTTTTGAAAAGTGGGTCTAATTCATGTAAGTTGTGGAATTTAGATATGTAGTGTTATTCATTCAAAGTCTATGGGATCTATTATGATATACTATATTTCATTCTTGGTAGTGATAATGTGTGTGTTTGTTCTTTTTTTGTCAGTACTACTAAAGAATTGTCAATTTTATTTAACTTTTTCAAGAATCAGCTCTTTTGTTCATTAATTTTGTCCATTGCTTTAGTATTTTTAATTTACTTGATCTCTGCTCTTGTCTTTATTACTTTCTTCTTTCTGTGTACTTGGAGTTTATTTTGCTTTTCTTTTTCTACTTTCCCAAAGTAGAAGCTTAGAATATTGATTTGAATATTCTTAGAATATTTTTAGAATAATCTCTTTTCTAATGTTAGAAATTTCTTGCTTTAAATTTCCTTCTGAGCAAAACTTCATTTGTATTTTGCAAATCTTGACATATTGTGCATTCATTGTCATTTAGTTAAATATACTTCTTTAATACTCGAGACTTTCCCTTTGATAAATTTTTAATAAATTAATTTCTAATTATTATGAATATATAATAATTGTGCATATTTATGAGGTACATGTAAATTTTTATGCAAGCATACAATATATAATGATTACATCAGGGTGGTTAAGATATCCATTTCACCCTCCTACTATTTTGAAATACACAATGTATTGTTAACTAGACACCCTGTTGTGGTACTGAATAAGAGATAGTTTTCCTTCTATTTAAGTGTATTTGTGTAGACATTAACCAACTATTCTTTATCTCCCCTCCTCACTATCCTTCTGAGGTGCTGGTATCTATCATTCTACCCTCTATCTCCATATGGTCTATTTTTTTAGCTTCTACGTATGAGTAAATACGTGGGAATGAGTAAATTTACATGAGTAAATACATAATATGTGTCTTTCTTATTTCACTTAACATTGTATCTTCCAATTCTATCCATGTTGTTGCAACTTACAGGATTTCAGAATAATTTTGAATTGTGTTGTGTAGTTTCCAATTAGTTTGAAGATTTGTCTATTGTAATTCTGCTGTCAGATTGTTATTTAACTACTGGGTGGTCAGAGAACATACCTCATATAATCTCAATTCTTTTAAGTATTTTCAGAATTGTTTTATGGTTCAGAGTATGGTTTATCTAGTATTTGTTCCATAAGTACTATAAAACAAAGTGTCTTCTATTATTCTTGGTGATATGTTATATAAATATTTAATAAAAGCTACTGAGATCTTCTATAATCGTGCTGATTTCCTATCTCATTGTATAAGCAATGCATTAAAGGGAGATGTTGAAATCTCCAACCATAATTGTGAATTTGTCTATTTTCCATTTCATTTCTATCAGTTTTTGCTTCACATATTTTGGGGTTTGTTGTTTTGTATATACACAGTTAGGATTACCGTGTTTTTCTCCTCATTTGATTGATCTAACAATCATCATTAATGTACTTCTATGACCCTGATAATTTTCCTTGCTATGATATCTAATTCATATGATATCAAAATAGCTAGCTAGCCTTTGTTTCTTTGTATTAATATTGGTATGGCATAACTTTTTGAAATTTTTAATGTACCTATGTAATTATATTTGAAATAAATTTCTTATTACAATATGTCATGAGGCCATTATTTTTATTCACCCTAACAATCTGTTTTTTAGTTGATACATTTCAATCTTTCATAGCTAGTGTAATTATTGGTATTTTAGGGCTTAAATCTACTATCTATTTTTTTTTTTTTTTGCTCCCTGTGTGTTTGTTTCTTTGTTTTGTCTTGTGTGTGTACATAAGTGTACATTTTTATAATTCACTTCTCATTTACACATAGTGGCTTGGGGTTTATAGCTATTTATACTTTTAATAAAGGTTCTAGGCATTACATTACATATATAAAACTTATCAGGGTCTACTGGTGTCATTATTTTACCAGTTTTATCAAAGCATAGAAATATAATCTTCCTTTACATTCACTTTCCCTTCAATATTTCTTATATAATTATTTTGAATGTTTTCTTTAAACACAGTGATAAACACATTATTACTAACATAATTTAGAAAACATAGAAGAAATGTTCATTTTATTTATCCATATATTTACTTCTTATATTTTCTATTTTTTTCTTCTCAATGTTCCAAAAGTCCTTCTTTTATCATTTCCTTTTAGTTGAAATAATTTTACTAAGCTGCTCATATACAGTAGCTTTGCCAGGAGCAAATTTTCTAGGTTTTCTTTTATTTGAGAATATCATATCACATTATATAAATGGCCCCTGTACAAGGATCCACACAAATTTGTAAAGTGTTCCATAATTTTACACGTTAATTAATTTGACAGAGATAATCTATAATTCCACCATGTATTCATACATTAAATCATCACATTATACACATTGAATATAATCAGTCTTTATTTGTTGATTACGTATCTGAAAATAAAAAATAATCAAATAAATGTAATATTTTAAGCAATTAATAAAAGATGCAAAGAAATAGGAAAGTATCTCCCATACATAGTAAAAAATGTCAGTCAATAAAATCTATCTTGATAAAACCCAAAGGTTGTACTTTTTAGAAAGACTTTAAATTGACCACTTAACATATATTCAAAGAACTAAAGGAAACCATAGCTACATAATGAAAGGATAAAATACAATGATGTCTCACTAAATAGAGAATATAAATTTTAAAAAAGAACCAAATGGAAATTCTTGAGATGAAAACTATAATAACTCTTATATATATATATCAAGTTAGACAATGTAGGACTGGTTTATTACTCCATGATTTTACCTGTCATTGGCTGGGATCCCTGAAAAGAAAAGATAGAAATACAGGTTATAGTGTAAGTAGTTTATTTGTGAGCAGGAATGGAGGAAAGAGGAAGTGTATGTGAGAAAGGTAAGGTTAATACTGGGCAAGGTTGTATCACTGATGTAACACCATTGTGAATCCATGGGCTTTTGAAATACATCTCAGGACCCTTTGACAGAAAGAGGAAAATACGGATCTATTAGCCACATTTCCCATTGGAAGGGCTATATTTTAGTCCCAGCATATGTTAACTCTCCTTATATACCACACTCACAGTTCTATGTGGCACTTCTTTGAGTATCAAGGAAGTTCCTGTTGGTGTTGGAAATGAAGGCAGTGATTAGAGATTCTGCATATCAGGAAAGGAGAGGTGCAGTATAGGCCTTACCACGCTGTCACATTGTGCCTGAGTGAAGCTGGGCACCTAGAAATGGCTGGCATAATACACAAGGTGTCCACACATCATCAGTGTCCTAGATGGCTTCCACCTTTTCCTCCTCCATACTTAGCATGAATCTTCCATTCTACAGATCTCCTTGGGGTTAGGAGGACTCCGCATATCACAGACACTTTAGTCTGGTGGAAGCAAGAAGGAGAAAGTAAGGCTATGTCACGCTGTTTTCCAGCTGAGAACATGGTTACATCCTGTAATGTAGAAATGTATGTGTCAGGGGAAAATGAGAATAGTAATCAGCAATCTCTGTCACAACTCTTTTTTTTTTTTAATCATAGCTGTGTACATTAATGCAATCATGGGGTACAGTGTGCTGGTTTTATATACAATTTGAAATTATTTCAGCAAACTGGTTAACATAGCCTTCATGGCATCTTTTTAGTTATTGTGTTAAGACATTTATATTCTACATTTAGAAAGATTCACATGTACCCTTATAGGATAAATCATAGATGTGATCCCACCAATCACCCTCCTTCCATCCATCCCCCTCCCTTCCCTCCCCCCTTCCCCATATTTTGGGGCTATAATTGGGCTATAGCTTTCATATGAAAACTATAAATCAGTTTATAGTAGGGCTGAGTACATTGGATACTTTCTCTTCCATTCTTGAGATACTTTGCTAAGAAGAATATGTTCCAGCTCCATCCATGTAAAATTTTTCTATTTTTAGTAGAAACTGGGTCTGCTGCAGTTCAGACTGGTCTTGAACTTCTGACCTTAAGCAATCCTCCTGCCTTGGCCTCCCAGAGTGCTAAGATTCCAGGCATGAGCCACCATGCCTAGTCATACTTTTTCAACTATAAATTTTATACAATCTAAATACAGATCAACTATTTCTGATGAGAACTGAACATTTGAATTGAAATGTGCTGTAAGCGTAAAATACCATATGCAGTGGATTTCAATGACGCTAGAAAAACATTGAATTTTAAAATATTAAGCATTCAAAGCTATAAAACATTAGAAAAAACAAAAAACTATATAGGAAAGAAAATGTAATTTGCTGAGAGCTATATTTACACAATCATGATATAAATGCTAAATATTGATTTTTAAAAATTGTCACGTGACTATATTGAGAAAATGGGGGGGAAAGTGATAGAGCAAGAGGTGGGACTTATCCTACATAAAAGGAAACAAGTGGGGGTGGTGCCTGTGGCTCAAGGAGTAGGGCACCAGCCCCATATGCTGGAGGTGGCGGGTTCAAACCCAGCCCCGGCCATAAACCCCTCAGGGCAATGCATTGGGGAGTTAGGGCAAGGTATTGTGGTTTTTCATTATACACAATGCCTCTAAACCAGTGGTTCTCAACCTTCCTAATGCTGTGACCCTTTAATACACCTCCTCATGTGGTGGTGACCCCCAACCATAAAATTATTTCGTTGCTACTTCATAACTGTAATTTTGCTACTGTTATGAATCATAATGTAAATATCTGATATGCAGGATTGAATCGTAATGTAAATATCTGATATGCAGGATGTATTTTCATTGTGGCCCATGGGTTGAGAACCACTGCTCTAAACTAACGTATAAACTTCAGCTCTTTAAACCAACATGTAAAAATTAAATTTAAAAACCGTCTAACTTCTAACCTATGTAAACACACCTCTGTCTCTAGCAGTCGTCTCTAACAGTCATCCGATGTGTCAAGTCAAATTCTTCAACCTGACAATGAAGTTTCTCCACAATCTGTCTCTACTCTCCCCCCCTGATTTTATCTCTGATTTTGTTCTCCCTCATGTCTTCTAGAACTAGTCACTTGGCCTTCCTCACCCCCTTCAAAAACATTATCTACCACTGGGCAGTGCCTGTGGCTCAAAAAAGTAGGTCGCTGGCCCCATATACCAGACGTGGTGGGTTCAAACCTGGCCCTGGCCCCAAAACTGCAAAAAACATTATCCGCCAAGCCTGGGATGTTTTCTTTCCTATCTGATCCAAAATCCTACCAGTGGCTGGAACGAAGCAGTAGATTAAATAATAAAAAAAAGAAAGAAAAGAAAGTCATTTTCTGAGACAACATCTTAAGAAGTACCAAAATACAATGGATGAAATCAGTAGATCAATGGTTTGATGAGCTGCAAAAGAATGGGTTAATAGGTCTATATGCATCTCTGACAAGTAATTTACTTAGTTATTTAACATAAATTCATTATATGCCCACCATATGCCAAGGGTGGTTTATCCTAGGAGGATATAGCAGGAGGTGGGGTAAATACCAAAAATTAAGAGAGATGAAGATATTACAGTGGGTCTAAAGGGCTAAACTTTCTAGGAAAGAAGGGATCAATGAATAACCACAAAAGTCTTATCTACTAAGCAGTCGCCATGTCTGTAGAGAGGGAGAGCACAGACTTAATGGTATTAAGAGAAAGGCTTATCCAAATTCCATTTTGTCTCTGGGCTAAGTGCACACCCTATAGCCTTTGTGGCCAACTAACTAAAATTGTGCCTCCCAAGCAAGCTTCTAATTTGATTTGACTTCATATGTAGGTAAGATAGTTATCAACATAACCTTACTTTACTAAGCAGTTAGTAATAATAAAAATATTAGATGCTGGCTCGGCGCCTGTGGCTCAGTCGGCTAGGGCGCCAGCCATGTACACCTAAGGTGGCGGGTTCGAATCCCCAGCCCGGGCCTGCTAAACAACGATGATGGCTGCAACCAAAAAATGGCCAGGCATTGTGGCAGGTGCCTGTGGTCCCAGCTACTTGGGAGGCAGAGGCAGGAAACTCGCTCCGGCCCAGGAGTTGGAGGTTGCTGTGAGCTGTGATGCCATGGCACTCTACCCAGGGGGATAGCTTGAGGCTCCATCTCAAAAAAAAAAAAAGAAAAAAAGATGGGGCAGCACCTGTGGCTCAAAGGAGTAGGGCGCCGACCCCATATACCGGAGGTGGCGGGTTCAAACCTGGCCCTGGCCAAAAACTTCAAAAAAAAAAAAAAAGACTTTATCTCAAAAAAGAAAAAATATGAGGAGCCATCAGGAGAGATATCAGAGTGAACACTCATGTGTGGAGTATTTCTGGGGTTTCACCAGCATTGGGGTTCCCTGAAGCACTTGTGGGGATATGGTTGTCTGAGGGCACATGGGAGCACTAGACCCCAAATGTGAGTACAGGGAGGGGTGGCCTGGTGAAGAGAAGTTAGAAACTGCGGATTGGGAAGTGGGCTAGAAAATGTCACCCTCCACTGATCTGCATTTGTAGCCTGGGTTCCCTAGGGAACATGCTGAAGAACCAGGTAACTTCCTGCCCCGGTACATGCTGGTATACTAGAGTAGGGATGAAAAGCCTGGGTCCCAGAAAGGGTTCCTCCAGCCCTCACTCACAGCAATCACAATGTCCCGCATGTGGGGGAACTCCTCAGGGTGCAGGAAGGCTGTTAGCTCCTCCCGAGTGGCCATCGAGTCCCCATCCTGGTCAGCCACCCGGAAACGCCGCTCATCTCGAGCCAGCATCTTCTTGTAGGTCTCTGCATCCTCCACATCGTGAAACTCTTCACCTGGGTAAGGAAAGATCTTAGTGAGACATGCTTTAGGGAGGTAACACCAGGCAGGTTGATAAAAAGACCAAGGAGGCTGGGCACGGTGGCTCATGCCTGTAATCCTGTTTTCTTGGAGGCTGAAGTGGGAAAATCCCTTGAGGTCATGAGTTTGAGACCAGCCTGAGCAAGAGCAAGAACCCATCTTTACTAAGAATAGAAAAATAAGGGCAGCACCTGTGGCTCAGTGAATAGGGTGCTGGACCCTTATACTGAGGGTGGCGGGTTCAAACCCATCCGGCCAAATTGCAACAAACTGCCCACTGTGGCGGGCACCTATAGTCCTAGCTACTTGGGAGGCTGAGAGGCAAGAGAATTGCCTAAGCCCAGGAGTTGGAGGTTGCTGTGAGCTGTGTGACACCATGGCACTCTACTGAGGGCCATAAAGTGAGACTCTGTCTCTACAAAAAAAAAAAAAGAATGGAAAAAGCAGTTGGTGTGATGGCCAGCGCCTATAGTGGTAGCTACTCAGGAGGCTGAAGCAGGAGGATTGCTTGAGCCCAGGAGTTTGAGGTTGCCATGAACTATGATAATATGATAACACCATTGCATTCCAGCCTTCTAGCCCAAGAGACAGAGGAAGACCCTGTCTCAAAGAGAAAAAAAAAAAAAAAAAAAAAGACAAGGGTTAGCACCCTTAGTACAGTGGTTATGGTGCCAGCCACATGCACCGAGGGTGGTGAATTCGAACCCAGCCTGGGGCCAGCTAAACAACAATGACAACTGCAACAAAAAATAGCCAGGCATTGTGGCAGGCACCTGTAGTCCCACCTACTTGGGAGGCTGTGGCAAGAAAATCACTTAAGCCCAGGAGTTTGAGGTTGCTGTGAGCTGTGACACTATGGCACTCTACCGAGGGTGACACAGTAAGACTTTGTCTCAAAAAATAAAAAAATTGGGCAGTGCCTGTGGCTCAAAGGAGGAGGGTGCCAGCCCCATATACCAGAGGTGGCGGG
This sequence comes from Galagoides demidoff, assembly GCA_963574575.1. Taxonomy (NCBI): domain Eukaryota; kingdom Metazoa; phylum Chordata; class Mammalia; order Primates; family Galagidae; genus Galagoides; species Galagoides demidoff. The sequence continues at coordinate 22,778 of CAUYQV010020645.1, read as the reverse complement.
CTCAAACTCAGCCTTGGCCAAACACTGCAAAAAATAAATAAATAAACAAATAAAATAAAATAAAATAAATTTTTAAAAAGGCTTGGTGCTTGTAGCTCAAGCGGCTAAGGTGACAGTCACATATATCAAAGCTGGCAGGTTTGAATCCAGCCCGGGCCTGCCAAACATCAATGACAACTACAACCAAAAAATAGCTGGGCATTGTGGTGGGCGCCTGTAGTCCCAGCTACGTGGGAGGCTGAGGCAAGAAAATTGTGTAAGCCCAGGAGTTGGAGGTTGCTGTGAGCTGTGATGTCACAGTACTCTACCTAGGGTGACAGCTTGAGGCTATCTCAAAAAACAAAAAAGAAAAGACAAAAGAAATATAACTCAGGAGCAGGACTTTTGAATAATGAATAGTAATTGATACATTATATTTATCAATAATTTATTTAATTGGGCGGTTGCCTGCCTGTGGCTCAAAGGAGTGGGGCGCCAGCCCCATATGCTGGAGGTGGTGGGTTCAAACCCAGCCCTGGCCAAAAAACTGCAAATAAATAAATAAATAAATAAATAATTTATTTAATTATATTTACAATAAAATTTGTATATATAGGGTGTCCATAAAGTTTGTGTTCAGGGTGGCACCTGTGGCTCAAGGACTAGGGCGCCAGCCCCACATACTGGAGGTGGCGGTTTCAAACGTGGCCCTGGCCAAAAACTGCAACAATAAATAAATAAATAAATAAATAAACTAAGCCCTTATTTAAAAAAAAGTTTGTGTTCAATTTAAAACATATGAACTTTATGGACTATATAATTTATTATGTAGGCTTATAATATATGTTATATTGCACATATTAGCTAACTTGTATTTTTGTTTATTTTATTCATTTATTTTTTGAGACTGGGTTTGACTATGTTGCCTAGGATGGTCCTTGAACTCCTGAGCTCACGTGATCCTCCTGTCTCAGCCTCTCAAGTAGCTGTGACTACAGGAGTGGCTGTAGCCTCGCTTATATTTTTATTTATTTATTTATTATTTATTGAGACAGAGACTCACTGTGTTGCCCTCAGCAGAATGCTGTGTTGTCACAGTTCACAGCAATCTCAAACTCTTAGGCTTAAGCAATTCTCTTGCCTCAGCCTCCCAAATAGCTGAGACTACAGGCACCACCACACAAAGCCTGGTTATTTTTTTGTTGTAGCTGTCATTGCTGTTTAGCAGGCCCAGGTTGGGTTCAAACCCTCCAGACCCGGTATAGGTGGCCAGTATTCTAATCACTCAGCTACAGGTGCCAAGCTGGTAAAAACTTTTTTTTTTTTTGAGACAGACTCTCACTACATTGCCCTCAGTAGAGTGCTGTGTCATCACAGCTCACAGCAACCTCAAACTCTTGGGCTTAAGCAATTCTCTTGCCTTAGCCTCCCAAGTAGATGGGACTACAGGCGCCCACCACAATGCCTGGCTAATTTTTTTGGTTGCAGTTGTCGTTGTTGTTTAGCCAGCCTGGGTCAGGTTTAAACCCACCACCCTCGGTGCATGTGACTGGTGCCATAACAACTGTGCTACAGGTGCCAAGCCAGAACTCATTATATGTTCAGATTTTTTTGGAGACAGAGTCTCACTATGTCACCCTCTGTAGAGTGATGTAGCGTCCAAGCTCACAGCAACCTCAAATTCTTTTTTTCTTTGTAGAGACAGAGTCTCACTTTATCACCCTCGGTAGAGTGCTGTAGTGTCACAGCTCACAGCAACCTCTAACTCCTGGGCTTAAGCGATTCTCCTGCCTCAGCCTCCCAAGTAGCTGGGACTACAGACACCTGTCACAATGCCCGGCTATTTTTTTTTTGTTGCAGTTTTGGCTGGGGCCAGGTTTGAACCAGCCACCCTCGGTCTATGGGGCTGGCGCCCCACCCACTGAGCCATAGGTGACACCCTGCAACCTTAAACTCTTCAGCTCAAGCCATCCTTTTGTCTCTGCCTCCAGAGTAGCTGGATCTACAGGCACCTGCCACAACTCCCAGCTATTTTTAGAAATGGAGTCTCACTCTTGCTCAAAGTGGTCGCCAACTCCTGAGCTCAGCAATCTGCCTGCCTTAGCCTCCCAGAATGCTAGGGTTACTAGTATGAGCCACCACAAGTGGCCTAATATGCTAAGCTCCTTAACTATAATAGCACATTTCATCATCACAAAAAGCAAGTAAAGTGGTTCTTTTCCACTTATTCTACTTTCTCAATGAGAAAACTAGTTCCCAGAGGTAGGAAATAACCTGCCCAAGGGCATGCAGCCAGGAATGGCCAGACTTTGAATTGACAGTGGCACATTTGCTCCCAAAGTCCTGCTCTTATACCTTTATACCCGTAGCTTATACTGACTCAGGTGCTTGACAGAGAGGAGGAAAGGGCATTTTGAGGAATATGGTGAGTTCAGAGAAACCACAGAAGAGTTGAGGCAGAAAATGCAGAAAAACAAAGCTAAGGATCTGGGATTGTCTTCCTGGAGGCCCAGGGGAGCCCTGAGCAGGGGAAGGGCAGAGTCAGCTCTGGGTACAGAAAAACCTCCTTGCTGGAGGCTGGGGAGAAGGAAGAGAGGAGAGGGAATAGACAGCAAGAGTTTTGGCCAGGCATGTGGTTGGGGCTTGGGACAGAAAAGACGAAACAGAGTCAGAGGCAGGGTAAATGGCCTTGAGGTTCTCAGGATGAGAGGCCACAGAGGTCAGATGCCAGGGTGACAGCACGTGGAAAGTAGGTGTAGGTCAAGATCTTAACTTCCCTAGGCAAAGGGTCATAGAAACCATGGATCCCAGGATGAAAAACCAAAGGTCAAAGACTGGGGTCTCAGAGCGATGGAGACCTACAAGTGTATAGACCTTGCTCAAGAGTCAGGGATTCTGGGTAGATGATTTGAGGGCTCTCAGGATGAGGTGATCACAAAGGACGGAGTGTACAGGGTCGGGGTCTAGCCGCATACCGGGCGCGTAGTGGCCATAGGTGGCGTTGCGCAGTTCTTCCCAACCCACACGACCGTCGCGGTCCGTGTCGTACGTGTCCCAGGCCGCGCTCACTGAGTCCCGTATGTGCCGCTGCTGCGTGTGTGCGATCCACGCACGAAGCTCGGCCAGCGACACCCAGCCGTCGCCGTCCCCAGCGCGATCCATGCGGTCCACAATCCGCCTGCGTACCAGGTGGGGCCCACGTCAGTGTCCGCACCCCTGCCAGGTCCCTTGCGCAGAGCTACGCCTCCACCTGAGACATTACCCCCACCCCGTCGCGTGGGGCTGGAAGTGCGGTCCACGATCCCAGGGCAAAGTGGTGGGCAGCACGTGCCAACTTCGGGACCCAACCCACCGCAGGACTCCTCCCCCTGCGCCCAGATGTCAGTCACGCCCTTCCCGAGCTCCAGAAGGCTTAAACCGCGCTCCGCGGTTCCCGTGTCCCCCTGATTGCGGGAGGGATCTCAAGACCACCTGGGGCCACAGCCTCCACTTCGACCTCCGCCCCTCGGCCCCAAGACGTAGGACTGAGATGGGGTGCGGTGAGGGAGCAGGCAGTAGCATGTCGCCCCTGGCCTGTGGGACCCTTGGCTTATGTCTGACTCTGAACCCCAAACTCCATGGCCATTCCCACCCCGACCCCTCCTTCTCCTGGGCTCTGTCTCCGGACCCTCCCCCAGTCCTCCAATCTCATCCCTAGTGTCGCGCTTCAGTTTCGGGCTCAGCTCTGCAGCCACGCCCAGTGCTGCGTCCAGAAGCTTTTCTGGCCGGTTCCTGCCTGAACCCGTCCCTGACCAAGGACCATCACCCGCAACCCGGCGGGCTCGGCTATTCATCTTCCCCACCTTCCGCTCCGCAGGTCTCCTATGCAACCCTACCCCCACCCCCGTCGCAAGTCAAGCCACTTAGGTCCCATCTCAGCCCCTTCTCTCCAAGTGCCAGTCAGCTCCCCAGCCCCTCTCCTGTCCCCTGGTGATGCCCACAGAGAGCCCTCCTCCCTGTCACTGTCTCTTGGCCCCTGTGGCCCAGACCCCATGGTCCAACACCAGATGGCAAAGCCCTCCCCAGCTCTGCCTGTTACTGCCTCCCTTCAACGCCAGGATGCCGGGGTCTGTCAGGGGTCAGCTCTTGTCCCAGGGACTCACACCCTACCCTGAGGATCCAGCTATAGTTAAGAGCTTGGCTCCACAGCCTGACGTTGTAGGTTCAAACCCTGCTATTCTCTTGCTGGTTGTGAAGATGTGGGTAGATGACTTAATCTCTCTGTGCCTCAGTTTCCCCTCTGTAAAATGGAGATGAATAACAATACCTACCCCAGCAGGTGACTGTGTCGATTTTATCAGTTAAGCCATGAACTGTCCATAGGACAGCCCTAGCACCATAGTTAGCGCTAAGCTAAAGGTGTTAACCTATCATTGCCCTCCCTCTTCCATCCCTCCTTCACCCACCTCCATTCAAGCACAATTTTCCAGCTAGCTGACCTGGCCAGCACTGATACTGTCTCTGCCCTGACCTAGCCACCACCTTCACTTGTGTCCTAGCTGATTCCATGCCTATACTCCCTGCATACTAGGTCCCCCTACAGTCTGTTCCCCACCCAGCAGCTGGAGGTATTCTGTTAAAACCTAAGTTAACTCAAGTCCTCCCTCTGCTCAGAGCTCCCAAGGCTCTCTCACTCAGGGAAAAGCTTATATCTTCACAGTGACACCAAAGGCCCTGCATAACTTGACCCTTTTGCTCCTTCTCTGTCCTCACCTCCCAGTCTCTCCCCTTCCCTCACTGGCTTCCAGCCACAGCAATCTCACTGTTCCCCAAACACACCAGGCCTACTCCCACCTCAGGCCCTTTGTAACTTACTGTTCTGTCTGCCTGGCCTTCTATTCCCCCAGATACTTACACGGATCAAATACCACTTTCTCACTGAGGTCTCCTCAGACTTCCCCCCACACACATATGGTTCTTCCTTCCATACTTCCTCACTCCCTCACCTTTTTTCTGGTACATTTATCTCCATTTGATGCACTTTATATTCATTGATTTCTGCCACTACTTCCTGTCTTGTTCCTTCACTGCTGTGACTTTAACACCTAGAGCAATGCCTGGCACATAGGAGGTGCTCAGGCACAAATCCTAGGACGTCTGTAGGATGAGTGAGCATCAATAGGATGCACAGACAGAGAGGGGCTGCTTCCATTGCCTCCCTGCCCTCAAGCCCACTCTGGCCCTGTCTGCCACAACAGAGGGTGAACGGAACATGCTCCATCCCCTCCATAGCAAGATCCCGTTCACCCCTGCTCACTCTCAAATTCTGGACTTAGCCATTTTTCTGCCCTGACTAGGCTCCATACATGCCAAATCTAATCTTCCACATCAGTCCCTACCCATTTACAGAGCAGGGAACTGAGGCTTGGGGAGGGGAAGTATCTTGAACACAGAGTTTGCTGCCCTCAAAGGTCTTCTCTTGAGGCCGCAACATTAATGTGTGTTTTTCCTGAGGAAAGGAGGTAGAACTTCATGACAGAATCTTCACAAAGAACTGAAGTCCAGACCACACCATCCCTTTTCCCAGCCCCTAGTTTCTGTCCCCTCATCAATGCTCCCATCTCTCTCCCCAACCCCCCCCTGAATGTACCCCACCCCCATCTCCCTCCTACCCCAGACGGGCCTGGCTTTCCTCTGGGCTGAGCTGGTCGAATTCCTTGGCCACATCCCGTCCCAGGAAAGCCTCATGGTCGTACTGGAAGTTCCCATGGGCGTCATCGTGTGGGGCCTCGCTCAAGGGTGCCGTCTGGTGCACCCTCCCCTGGCCATGAGGGTCTGAGTCCGGGGATGGCTTCCCCTGGGCCCCTTGTCTCAGCAGCCACAGAAGCAGCAGAAGTGATGGTCGCCACATCATCAGTTCCTGAGGAGTAGCGAAGGCCAGGGGTTACAGAGATGAAGACAGAAAGGAGACAGGAGAGTGGATGTCTAGGGGGATTACCTAGGACAGAACAGAGAGACAGCAGCTGGCTGCAAACTTTTGAGCTCAAGAAGGGCTATCGACGGGGAAAAGACGGGCGGGGTGCTCAGAAGTAAAACCAGCTTTGGGGACTGGCTCTTGAGTCCCAGAGGAGTCCCACATCTGCAAGGGGGAGATTTCAGGGAGAGACGTGGCGCCAAGTCCCGTGAGAAGTGGTGGCCAGCAAAACATCAAGCAGGCTCCCTGGTCTCGCGCTCAGCCTAGGCCCTGGAGATCCTCGACTCCATCCGCCCCGAACCGCCCTCCCTGGGCAGGGACCCCTACCCGCTCCCTTTACCCCGTTATCCAGCTAGGATTCGCTCTCCACAATCCACACTGCGTTCTCTCAAATATGCCCTATTTGGCTGGTCTCCAGGCAGGCCCCGCCTCTGTCGGTGCAGTGCCCCGCCCCCCGCCCAATGATCACTCACATGAGGACCAAGGGCGGGGACAAAATGCGTAGGGGGCGGGGGCGCGGGCTCCCCTCGCCACGTCCACAAAGGAAAGTGCGGTGGGCCGCCAGAAAACTTGGTGGGCGACGACTGAGTAACGCAGCCGGGTAGAACTACAACTCCCAGAAGGCGTCGGGGCGACTTGCTGTCTACCTCCAGTTGCAACAGCCCCAAAATCTCACGAAAGATACATTTTTCTCTCTTTCCGTTTGGCGGGATAGTTTAAGAAACAGGAGAATCAAAGGGCCAGAGGAAGCATTCCCTTTCCTCCAAGAGGATTCTTTCCTGCTCCACAAAGAAGGATTCAAGTCAGACGCCAACCAGGAATTCCTCAAGATACCTGAATACCTGAGTGTAGGTTTTAAGTAAATATTTGTGAAATCTATGAATGAAAAATACATGACTTGACCAGGGAAAGTGTCTCATGACTGTAATCCTAGCACTCTGGGAGGCTGAGGAGGTAGGATCCCTTGAGCTCAGGATCAGAGACCAGCCTGAGCAGGAGCAAGACTCTGACTCTACTAAAAAATTGAAAAATTAGCTGGCCTGCACAGTGGCTCACGCCTGTAATCCTAGCTCTTGGGAGGCTGAGTTGGGTGGATTGCCTGAGCTCACAAGTTCAAGACCAACCTGAGCAAGAGCAAGACCCTGTCTCTAAAAAATAGCCAGGCGCTGTGGTGGGCGCCTGTAGTCCCAGCTACCTGGGAGGCTGAGGCAAGAGAATCACTTGAACCCAAGAGTTTGAGGTTGCTGTGAGCTAAGATGCCAAGCCACTCTACCAAGGGTGACCAAGTGAGACTCTGTCTCCAAAAAAAAAAAAAAAATTAGCTGGGGATTGGGGCAGGAGCCTGTAGTCCCAGCTACCCTGGAGGCTGAAGCAGGAGGATCGCTTGAACTCAGGAGTCTAAGGTTGCTGTGAGTTAGGGTGAGGCCTCATGACTTGATAAGTAAAATTGGCAGATTCCACCATGTCAACATGTAAGCTGCAGGAGAGAGCTGAAGCCCAGGGTTTATATCATTCATTCCCCCAACCCATTCCCTTAACCTCCCCTGCTTGAAAACTTGAAATGACGAGGATACAATGATTTGGGCCCAAACTCATGTTATATTGTGGAGATGGAAAAGAACCATATATATTTTAAGAAGGGGAACGGAGGCAGACCACAGGAGGAAGGATCCAGAGGGATGACAATGGGGCCCAGGACTCCTTCTGGAGGCTCAGAGATGCCAGGATTCCAGGAGGTCTCACAGCATGAAAGAGACCTGACTACTTTAGTTATTAGCAGCCAGAATGGGGGGATGTTCAGGCAGTTGCTGGGAATGCATTTACATCCTGAGAGTCAGGGTCCTGGGACAGGCCAGGCGCAGGCAGAAGGGCCCCAGTGTCATCCCCACGGAGAGAGATCCAAGGGGCTGAGGAAAAAAGGAGAGGTCATAAGTCTCTGAGACCCCCTGGATCTCTGACCACCCCTTGCCCCATTTGTGTGTGTGTGTAGGATGTGCAGAGACTGTCTTACTCTCTATGGGTTTCTGCCCCCATCTTCCTCCCTTGCCCCCTTCCACTCTCTGTCCTTTCCCTTCTGGGTCTCTATCCCCTCTCTCTCTGGATCTGTTTCCCCATCTCCCATTCTCTGCCCCACCCTTTCAGTCTCTGCCCTCCCAAGTATGTGTCCTCTGTTGGAGCTCTTCCTCTTTCTGCACACCTGGCAGCCCATTCTTCATCCTCCTCCACAATAGCAATCCTCCTACAGCTGCTGCCATGAGCAGCAAGAAGCCAATGATGATTCCAACCACTGGCACTGAGGACTTGACTGGTGATTCTGCAACCAGAGAATGCTGTGAGACATTGAGTAGACCCTCCACCCCATCCAGTCAAGACAGGGAAAAGGGGCTGTCCTGGTCCCTCTCAATCTTAGAGATCCCAGCACTAAGTGTCTGGGAGTGGGGATGGGCAGAGGAAAGGGTCTGTCAGGCAATGCTCTGAGTCTGGGCAGAATATCCCCAGGCTGCATATAAGAACCACTATAGCCTGTAATCTTAGCACTCTGGGAGGCCAAGGTGTGTGGATCGTTTGAGCTCACAAGTTTAAGACCAGCCTGAGCAAGAGCAAGACCCTGTCTCTAAAAATTAGCTGGCCATTGTGGCAGGTACCTGTAGCTACTCAGGAGGCTGAGGGAAGAGAATCATTTGAGCCCAAGAGCATGAGGTTTCTGTGAGCTATGTGCCATGGCACTCTACTGAGTATGACAAAGTGAGACTCTGTCGTCTCAAAAAAGAAAAACAAAACATACAAAAACAAAAGAACCAGCCATAGCAAAAAAGATGCCAGTCACACTGTAAGGGACCTGTGGCAGCAGTACAGGTGGTGTTCTAACTTGAAAAGCAGGAGCGCAGAACAGTAGGTTAGTCTCAAGGAGGACTAGCAGTAGCAGGGCAGCAGATGGTCAGTAGGATTGGCAGCAGCAGACAATAAACGGTCAGATTCCATGACAACCACCAGCAGTAAGATGGAAGATGGTCAGACTTAGGGAGGACAAGCCATCAGGCTTTGGGAGAACTGTTAGCAGAGAGAATGGAACAAGGTAGTCAAACTCAAGGAGGACTAGCAGCAGCAGGGAGGAAGGTCAGACTTGGGAAGGACTACGGCAGTAGTGGGACAGAGGCAATCAGAAATAGGGAGGATCAAGCGGCGCCAGTGGCTCAGTGAGTAGGATGCCAGCCCCATGTACCAAGGGTGGCTAGTTTGAACCCAGCCCCGGCCAAACTGCAACAAAAAAATAGCCAGGTGTTGTGACAGGCGCCTGTAGTCCCAGCTACTTGGGAGGCTGAGGCAAGAGAATAGCCTGAGCCCAAGAGCTGGAGGTTGCTGTGAGCTGTGATGTCACAGCACTCTACTGAGGGTGACAAAATGAGACTCTGTCTCTAAAAAAAAGAAAATAAAAAAGAGAAGTAGGGAGGATTGTCACTCAGGGGACCTCACCCAGCTTCACAGTGAGGGGTTGTGCCAGCCCTGCATGCTGCACAAGGCAGCGGTAGTGGTGCTCGTCGCCACTTTTGACTGTTAGTGATGACCAGGCATGGAAGGAGCCGTCGCCGTTGGGGCCAGTGTCACTCTCTCCAGAGCCAGCTGCCAGCCCATTCCGTAGGAATCGAAGTTGCAACTCCGGAGGGTAGAAGGAGAAGGCACTGCAGGTGAGCACGGAAAAGCCAGGGCTACTGGGTCGGGCCTTCAGGCGCATGGAGGGTGGCTCTGCAGAGACACAGGCAAATAGGCCTAAGCCCCAAGCCCATGACCCCTAGGGGCAGGCCCAGTGCAAGGCTGGATAGGAACAGAAAGAAACCTCCATTCCTAGTGCTTTGCACTGTGCTGAACCTGGAGAATATAGTGAAAGGGGGTAGCTCCCCCCCAGAGTGACAGAGACCCAATGTGTTCATCCTGAGGGTATCCTCCCGAAGTCTCCACCTCTCATCCATCCTTTCCTACAGTAGACATGCACTGAGCATCTATCACATGATCTGGCACATGCCAAACACTCCTCTAGGCACTGGGGACATAGCACACAGCAGTGAACAAAATAGACAAAAGTTGCTGTCATTATAGAGTTAGCATTCTCATGAAGGGAGACAGACAAACATTTGTGTGCAAACAGATGAAAGGGAAACACGCTATGAAGGTGTTGTGATAAAGGAACATGTGACATACCCTACAGACATTAAAAAAGACAGTAAGAGGATTATAAAAAATTTCTGGGAACACAATTGAAAATTTAAATGAACTAGAAACTTTCTGAGAATTACAACCTTCCAAAACTGATACAAGAAGAAATTAAAAACTTGAGTAGTCCTATAAAATTGCACACAAACTTTATGGCCAAATGAAAAAATAATATATTTTTTTTTTTGAGACAGAGTCTCATTTTGTCTCCCTCAGTAGAGTACTGTAGCATCGTAGCTCATAGCAACCTCCAACTCTTGGACTCAGGTGATTCTCTTGCCTCAGCCTCCCAAGTAGCTGGGACTACAAGCGCCTGCAACACCCAGATACTTTTAGAGATGGGATCTCACTCTTGCTCAGGTGGTCTCAAAACTGTAAGCTCAGGGCAATCCACCCACCTCGGCCTCCCAGAGTGTTAGGATTATAGGCATGAGCCACAGAGCCCAGCTCAAATTTAAAAATGTTATTTTAGGGTGGCTCCTGTGAATCAATGAGTAGGGCACTGGCCCCATATATCGAGGGTGGTGGATTCAAACCTGGCCCCAGCTCAACTGCAACAAAAAATAGCCAGGCGCTGTGGCGGGTGCCTGTAGTCCCAGCTACTCGGGAGGCTGAAGCAAGAGAATCGCCTAAGCCCAGGAGCTGGAGGTTGCTGTGAATTGTGATGCCACAGAATTCTACCGAGGATGACAAAGTGAAACTCTGTCTCCAAAAAAAAAATTATTTTATTTTATTTATTTATTTATTTTCTTTTAGAGACAGAGCCTTACTTTATCACCCTTGGTAGAGTGCTATGGGGTCACAGCTTACAGCAACCTCCAACTCCTGGGCTTAGACAATTCCCTTGCCTCAGCCTCCCAAGTAGCGGGGACTGAGGCACCTGCCACAACGCCCAGCTATTTTTGTTGTTGTTGCAGTTTGGCTGGGGCTGGGTTCAAACCTGCCACCCTCAGTATATGAAGCTGGCGCTCTACCCATGGAGCTACAGGCGCTGCCTCAAATTCAAAACTTTTAATCCATAATTTAAAACTCTTAGAGGGAGGAGAGTGGCAGGTTCAAACCCAGCCTTGGCCAAACTGCAACAACAAAAATAACCAGGTGTTGTGGTGGGTGCCTGTAGTCCCAGCTGGGTGATAAAGTGAGATTCCATCTCTTAAAAAAAACAAACAAACAAAAGAAACTCTTAGAGGGCAGGGTCTCCTGAAAAAAAATTTTTTTTTGTTGAGAAAGTATCACACTATGTTGCCCTTGGTAGAGTCCATGGTGTCACAGCTCACAGCAACCTCAAACCCTTGGGCTTAAGCGATTCCCTTGCCTCAGCCTCCCAAGTAGCTGGGACTACAGGTGCCTGTCACAACACCTGACTATGTTTTTGTTGTTGCAGTTGTCATTGTTTAGCTGGCCCAGGGCGAGTTGGAACCTGTCACGCTTGGTGTTTGTGGCTGGCCCCCTACCTTCTGAGCCCTGAAAAAAATTTTTTTCTTAATTTTTCTTTTTTTTTTTAAACCCAAAATCTAAAAAGCCATTTATTGTAGTCAGCTTTTTTTTTTTTTTTCCTGAGATAGAGTCTCAAGCTGCCACCCTGGGTAGAGTGCCATGGTGTCATAGCTCACAGCAACCTCCAACTCAGGCTCAAGTGATCCCCCTGCCTCAGTTTTTCTATTTTGTTTTAGTAGAGATAGGGTCTCACTTTTGCTCAGCTGGTCTTGAACTCGCGAGCTCAAGCAATCTACTCACCTCAGCCTCCCAGAGTGCTAGGATTACAGAGTGAGCCACCTCATCCTGACTATTGTAGTTCTCCAAATTAAAATTTGGAGGTAAATTTTCCTTAAGAGGATTTCAAGTACTAGTATCTAGATAAGCTAGCTTAGTGCCCATAGCACAGTAGTTATGGCATCAGCCACATGCACCCAGGGAGGCAGGTTCAAACCTGGCCTGGGCCAGCTAAACAACAAGAACAACTGCAACCAAAAAAAAAAAAAAAATAGCCGGCATTGTGGCGGGTGCCTGTAATTCCAGCTACTTGGGAGGCTGAGGCAAGAGAATCACCTAAGCCCAGGGGTTTGAGGTTGCTGTGAACTGTGATACAACAGCACTCTACCCAGGGTGACAGCTTGAGACTCTATCTCAGTAAAAGAAAAAGAAAATGTTGATAAGCTGTTAGGCAAGTCCCACTAATTGACAATTTATTACCATATAATCAACTTTTTTTTTTTTTTGAGACAGAGTCTCACTCTGTTGCCCAGGCTACAGTACCCTAGCATCAGCGTAGTTCACAGCAACCTGAAAATCCTGGGCTTAATTGATCTTCCTGCCTCAGTATGGAAGCCAACCACAGCAACCGCCTATTTTTAGAGATGGGGTCTTGTTCTTGTTCAGGCTGGTCTTAAACTCCTGAGCTCAAGCAATCCACCTGTGTCAGTGTCCCAGAGTGATAGGATTACAGGAGTGAGTCATCCTGCCCGGCTCTTTACTTTTTTTGTCTTTTTTTGGAGACAGAATCTCAGGGTGTCACGTTGGGTAGAGTGCAGTTGCATCACAGCTCACAGCAACCTCAGACTCTTGGGCTTAAGCCATTCTCTTGCCTTAACCTCCCAAGTAGCTGGGACTACAGGCACCTGCCACAACGTCCAGCTGTTTTTTGGATGTAGTTGTCGTTGTTTGGCAGGCCTGGGCTGGATTTGAACCTGTGAGCTCCAGTGTATGTAGCTGGCGCCCTAACTGCTAAGCTATAGGCGCCAAGCACAGCCCTTTACTTTTTGAACAAATAAAATTCCAGGTTCAAGGCAGCACCTGTGGCTCAGTGGCACTGGCCCCATATACCAACGGTGGTGGGTTTGAACCTGGCCTTGGCCAAACTGCAATTAAAAAATAGCCAGTTGTTGTGGCAGGTGCCTGTAGTCCCAGCTACTCTGGAGGCTGAGGCAAGAGAATCACCCGAGCCCAGGAGTTGGAGGTTGCTGTGAGTTGTGATGCCACGGCACTCTACTGAAGGCGATAGAGTAAGACTGTCTCAAAAAATACATACGGCTCGGCACCTGTGGCTCAAGCGGTTAAGGCACCAGCCACGTACACCTAAGGTGGTGGGTTCGAATCCCCAGCCTGGGCCCGCCAAACAACGATGGCTGCAACCAAAAAAAATGGCCGGGCCCGCCAAACAACAATGATGGCTGCAACACAAATACAGGCGTTGTGGTGGGCGCCTGTATTCCCAGCTACTTGGGAGGCTGACACAGGAGACTCGCTTGAGCCCAAGAGTTGGAGGTTGCTGTGAGCTATGATGCCATGGCACTCTACCCAGGGGTTTGCAAATTGCTACATGATAGACATTAGTGAATCTTCAAAATAACTAAAGAAGGGTTGGCTCAGCGCCCATAGCTCATTGGTTAGGGTACCAGTCACATACACCAAGACAGGTGGGTTCAAACCCGGCCCAGATCTGCTAAACAACAATGACAACCACAACAAAAACTAGCCGGGCCTTGTGGCAGGTGCCTGTAGTCCCAGCTACTTGAGAGGGTGAGGCAAGAGAATCACTTAAGCCCAAGAGTTTGAGGTTGCTGTGAGCTGTGACACTACAGTACTCTACTGAGGGTGACATAGTGATACTCTCTCAAAAAATAAAAAAAAAAATAAAAAAATAAAACAGAGAGTGAAGGGTTGTTCTGAGTGCAATAGTGTTTATAACAAATTGATCACTGGGGCAGTGCCCATGGCTCAAAAGGAGTAGGGTGCTGCCCCCATATGCTGGATGTGGTGGGTTCAAACCCAGCCCTGGCCAAAACCTGCAAAAAAAAAAAAAAAACCCCCAAAAACAAATTGATCACAGGCAGTTAAAGATCCCTTTGTTCCTTCTCCAATCCTATTGCTTCTCTTGACTAGCCTTAAAAAATATATAAAGACTTGGCGCCTGTAGCACAGTGGTTATGGTGCTGGCACATACACCGAGGCTGGTGTGTTCCGGTCTGGGCCAGCTAAATAACAATGACAACTGCAACAAAAAAATAGCTGGGCATTTTGGCAGGTGCCTATAGTCCCAGCCACTTCAAAGGCTGAGGCAGGAGAACTGTTTGGGCCCAGGAGTTGGAGGTTGCTGTGAGCTGTGATGCTACGGCACTCTACCTAGGGGGACATAGTGACACTCTGTCTCAAAATTTAAAAAAAAAAAATTCCTATAAAGTTCCTAGAAAGTTTCTTTAATCCAGAGACCTTACTGGTGCAAAGTCAGTCCAATAAGTCAGTAGAATAAAATAGAGAGTCTAGGCTGGGTGTGGTAGTTCATGCCTGTAATCCTAGCATTCTGGAAGGCTGAGGCTGGAGGATTGCTTGAGCTCAGTAGTTCAAGACCAGCCAGAGCAAGATTAAGACATATTATCTTCCAAAAAAAAAAAAATTAGGGTAGCACCCATAGCTCAATGGGTAGGGATCCGGCCACATACACCAAGGCTGGCAGGTTCAAACCTGGCCTGGGCCAGCTAAAACAAGGATGACAAGAGTAGGCTCAGTGCTTGTAGCTCAGTGGCTAGGGCACCAGCCACATACACTGGTTCTAACCCAGCCTGGGCCTGCCAAACAACAATGACAACTACAACAAAAAAATAGCCAGTGTTGTGGCAGGTGCCTGTAGTCCCAGCTACTTGGGAGGCTGAGGCAAGAGACTTGCTTAAGCCCAAGAGTTGGAGGTTGCTGCAAGCTGTGACACCACAGCACTCTACCCAGGGCGACAGCTTGAGACTTTGTCTCAAAAAAAAAAAAAAAGTATAGAGAAAAATGTGGTCCCAACTATTTGGAAGGCTGAGGTAAGAGGATTGCTTTAGCTCAGGAGTTCAGGAGTCTGACATTTCAGTGAGCTCCAATGATGCCCCTGCAATCTACCTCTGGGGAAACAGGGCAAGACTCTATCTCAGATACAAAAAAAAAAAAAAAAGATTAGACGTCTAGCCAGGAGTAGTGTAGCACAACTGTAGACCCGCTACTTGGAAGGTAGAGGCAAGAGGATTGCTCAAGCCCCCAAATTTGAGGTTGCTGTGAGCTAGGCTGACGCCAGGGCACTCTAGCCTGTCTGACAGAGTGAGATTCTGTCTCAAGGAAAAAAAAAAAAAAAAAGTCTAGCAACTGAGTCTAAAAGCAAATCTATACTCAATGTGTGACGAAGCTTCTACTGCAATTCAATAGGGGAGAGGTGATGATGGTTTGCAACAAATAATGCTGGCTCAGGACATATAAACTTTCACGGCTCAGCGCCTGTGGCTCAAGTGGCTAAGGTGCCAGCCACATACACCTAAGGTGGCGGGTTCGAATCCAGCCTGGGCCCACCAAACAACGATGATGGCTGCAACCAAAAAAAAATAGCCAGGCATTGTGGCGGGCGCCTGTGGTCCCAGCAATTTGGGAGGCGGAGGCAGGAGACTCGCTTGAGCCCAGGAGTTGGAGGTTGTTGTGAGCTGTGATGCCATAGGACTCTACCCAGGGGGACAGCTTGAGGCTCTGTCTCAAAAAAAAAACAAAAAACTTTGACTCTTCACCTCACCATAACACACAATTAATTTGACATGGATGACATAGCTAAACATGAAAGCTCTTTATGGAGTAAGCTTCTAGAAGACACAAGCAAATATCTTCTTAGCTTTGAGAGAAAGATTTCTTAAAGAGAACACACAAAGAAACTACAGAATAGGGCAGCACCATGGCTCAGTGAGTAGGGCACCGGCCCCATATACCAA
Organism: Galagoides demidoff; assembly: GCA_963574575.1. Taxonomy (NCBI): domain Eukaryota; kingdom Metazoa; phylum Chordata; class Mammalia; order Primates; family Galagidae; genus Galagoides; species Galagoides demidoff. The sequence goes on along the minus strand of CAUYQV010020645.1, from coordinate 6,914 downwards.
GGGTGGCAGGTTCAAACCCAGCCTCGGCCAAACTGCAACAGAAAAATAGCCGGGCATTATGGCGGGCACCTGTAGTCCCAGCTACTCAGGAGGCTGAGGCAAGAGAATCGCCTAAGCCCAAGAGCTGGAGGTTGCTGTGAGCTGTGACTCCACAGCACTCTACCAAGGGCGACAAAGTGAGACTCTGTCTCTAAAAAAAAAAAAAAAAAAGAAAGAAAGAAACTACAGAATAAAAGCTATAAATTGAAATTTGTAAGTTTAAAGGTATAAGCCTTATGAACTTTACAAATGGGAGTGGATAATCTGTTAAATTGAAGTTCACCAAAATCAAGAACTTTTGCTTATCAAAAGTTTCATTAGGCTCGGCGCCTATGGCTCAATCGGCTAAGGCGCCAGCCACGTACACCCAAGGTGGCAGGTTCGAATCCCCAGCCTGGGCCAACCAAACAACAATGATGGCTGCAACCAAAAAATGGCCGGGCGTTGTGGCAGGCGCCTGTGGTCCCAGCTACTTGGGAGGCGGAGGCAGGAGACTCGCTTGAGCCCAGGAGTTGGAGGTTCCTATGAGCTGTGATGCCATAGCACTCTACCCAGGGGGATAGCTTGAGGCTCCGTCTCAAAAAAAAAAAAAAAGAGTTTTTGTAGGTTGGATTGGGAATGGTTATTATAATTAATCATGGGAATTATTTAAATCATAATAATAAATTATGGTACTGTTTTTGGAGCACTATGTCCTAAGCTTTTCCCTGTATGAATACTTCCTTGCAAGGGTCCTGGAAAGTGGCTCAGCACCTGTGGCTCAAGCAGCTTGGGCACCAGCCACATACACTAGAGCTGGCAAGTTTGAATCCAACCAACAACAATGGCAATTGCAATAAAAAATAGCCGGGAAGGCCAGGTGGGCCAGGTGTGGTGGCTCAAGCTTGTAATCCTAGCACCCTGGGAGGCCGAGGCCAGTGGATTGCCCTGAGCTCAGAGGTTCGAGACCAGGATGAGCCAGAGTGAGACCCTGTCTCTACCAAAAACAAAAATAGCCAGGCATTCTGGCTGGCGCCTGTAGTCCCAACTACTTGGGAAGCTGAGGCAAGAGAATAACTTAAACCAGGCAGCACCTGTGGCTCAGTGAGTAGGGCGCCAGCCCCATATACTGAGGGTGGTGAGTTCAAACCTGGCCCCAGCCAAACTGCAACCAAAAAATAGCCGGGCCTTGTGGTGGGCACCTGTAGTCCCAGCTACTGGCGAGGCTGAGGCAAGAGAATTGCTTAAGCCCACAAGTTGGAGGTTGCTGTGAGCTGTGTGACGCCACAGCACCCTACCAAAGGCAATAAAGTGAGATTCTGTCTCTACCAAAAAAAAAAAAAAGAGAGAGAGAATCACTTAAACCCAAGAGTCGGAGGTTGCTGTGAGCAATGACGCTATAGTACTCTACTGAGGGCCACAAAGTGAGACTCTGTCTCAACAAAAAAAGAAAGAAAGAAAAAGAAAATAAAAAAGAAACTTCAAACTAAGAAGATTGAAAGCCAATTGAAAGAAAAATTTAAAAAAAAAAAAGCCAGGCCTTGTGGTGGGCCCCTGTAGTCCCAGCTAGTTGGGAGGCTGAGGTAAGAAAATTGCTTGAGCCCGAGAGTTTGAGATTGCTGTGAGCTGTGACGTCACAGCACTCTACCCAGGGTGACAGCTTGAGACTTTGAGACTCTGTCTCAAAAAAAAAAAAAAGGGTCCTGGAAAGTGGGAAGAGCTGTCAACCTATCCCTGCCCATTTTAAAGATGAGGAAATTGAGGCTTAGAGAGGTAACCTAGCAAGGTCTTAGTCTCAACCAATCATGGTCTCTGTTCACTGCGCTCTCCCCTGACTCCTCCTAGGTAGAAACGGGAAACTATAGGCAAAGAACTGGTATCTAGGCTCTTTCCAAGACGCTCAAGTTCAAGAGGTAGACTTGGCCCAGTGAGGTGGCTCACTCCTATAAGCCCAGCACTTTGGTGAGGCCGAGGTGGGAGGATCGCTTGAGGCCAGGAGTTCAAGACCAGTCTGGGCAAGGTAGAGAGACCCTGCTTCTAAAAAAAAAGGTCTTCTGAGGTTTGGGAGCCCCCTCAGAGTGCGTCCTGTCTCCAGTCCCTGCCTTCTCCCACAGGCCCATGGCGGAGAGCTCCCTCTACCGGCAGCGCCTAGAAGTCATAGCGGTAAGCATTCTCGCACCCCCAAACTTTTCCCCAAGCTCCCTCCTGGTCTCCTAGCACTATGAAGGGTGGAGAGAGCGCCCTCAGCTCCAGCCCTGTGCAGGACGCCCCACCTAAGTTCCCAGCCCCTCTGCTCTGCATCTTCACTGCCACCATCGGAATGGTGAGGCTGCCAAAACCTCTATCATCCGATGTCCCATTCCTAAACCCCAAACACTCCATGTCTGAGCCCCTTCTCTCAGACCAATATTTGCCAGACCCCCACCTCTCAAATCTCCGTTTTGGGACTCCATTCTTAGAATCCGTCCTATGGGACCTCCAACTCTCTGACACTTGTCTTTCTGGACCAGCTTTCTAGCTCTCCATCACTCTGATCCGATTTTTGTCTGTCATCCTTCTGCCCTCCATCTCTGCACCTTATCTTTTTGCACCCCACTTCTGCACTCTGATCTCTCTGGCCTCCCTATCTCACCCACCCTCCTCTCTGCACCTCATCTCTTTGCACTCCAATTTTCTGAACCCCACTTCTGTACCACAGTCTCTCTGACCTCCTCATCGCACCTACCCTCATTTCTCTGGACCCCATCTCTACACCCCAATCTTTCTAAACGCCCACGTCTGCACCCCCTTTTAGGTCCCCTTCTCACTAGCATCTTCCCTCGATCCCCGAATCTGAACCCCATATCTCGGACCCCCCACAGCTCTAATCCTCCTCCAGATCTCCATCCCAACGCCCCATCCCCTAGCATCCCCCATCCACAGACCCCCATTGGGCGCAAGCTAGGCCTCCGCAGCATCCCGGGCGCGGCCGGCCCCGCCCCCGCTCCGCCCTCCCCACCCCAGTCTGTCCAGCCGCTGAGTCAGCACCTCCGCAGCCCCTCCCCGCCCCCCGTGCCCACCTGCGCTTGGCTGCCGCCTCCCGGCTCGCAGCACCGGGAACCCCGGGGAGCCCCGTTGGAGGAAGGAGGGAGGGAGGAGGGTGGAGGAGGACGCGCCCAGCAGGCGGTCAGCTCTGGGTCTTCGGTGCGCAGGAGAAGCGGCGGCTGCAGGAGGAGATTCGTGCCGCGCGCCGAGAGCTGGAGGAGGAGAAACTCCGCGTGGAACGGCTCAAGGTTGGGGGCAGGAGGGGGGCGCCTGGCTAGCCTGGAGAACGAATGAAGTAGGGGTGTCTGTGCAAGGCTTGGGAGATGATAGGAGCCTCTGTCCAATTTGAGGGGGGCAGCTGGGGGCATTGGCCCCAGCTTTGGGGTGGGGGTGTCTCTTCCATCCTGAGAGGGAATGAAATGGGGTGGTAAAGGAGACATTTGTTCCACCTTCGGAAGAGGATGGGACAGTGTTGGGAGGTGTTTGTCCTAATTTGGGGAAGATGGGAGGAGTCCCGCGTTGGGATAGGGAGGGGCAGAAAGGGAGGGACATTGATTTCACCTTTAGGAGTTTGTTCCATTTTGGAAAGGTTGTGGGGGCAAGGTGGTGTTTGCCCAAGCCAGAGAGGGTTGAGGTGATTGTTGGGTGTGTGTTCCAGCTTGGGGACTATGGGCTGGCAGTAGGGTGTCTGTCCTGCCTGGCAAGGTAGGGGGGCACTGTGGGCATGCATTCCAGCCTAATGTATGTCCCATCTGGGTGGCTGTGGGGAATCTGCCTAGCCTGCAGGGGTCCCAGCCCCGGCTCCCTTCCCATCCCCAGCGGAAGTCTCTCCGAGAACGTTGGCTAATGGACCGGGAAGCTGAAGGGCCAGAGCCGCTGGAGGACCCCACAGCAAAGGAGCCCCAGTCACCAGAAAACCTGGCTCAGGCCCGAATCCAGAATTTGGAAGACAGCTTGTTCAAGTGAGTAGAGCCCTGTTAGCTCTGCCCTAGTCCCGCTAGACCAGGGCCCTGGGTGTACTCTGGGGAAGTGGCAAATTGAGCCTGGGGGTTCTCATTGACTGAGTCTGGCTGGGGCCCTGGCTCATAGAAGCCTCCTCTCTTCTCCAGACTCCAGTCCCAGCTACAGCTATTGCAAAGTGCATCCACAGGTGCCCAGCACAAGCCCCCCAGCAGGCCCAGCTGGCGCAGACAGGTGAGGGGGCCTGGGGCTGGGATGGGGGGTATGGCCAGAAGCCCCCCAAACAGGATATAGAACATAGGTGCTGCTCTCTCTAAGTGTATCTTGGCCACTAGGTCTTCATTCGAATTCACCTTTTGCTCTGTGATCTTGGGGAAGTCAATTTTCCTTCCCAAGGCTCAGTTTACCCATCTCTAAAATAAGAATGACAATAGTGCATACTTGGAAAAGCCCTTGGGAGTGCCTGTGAGATCATAGCTTAGCACCAGTAATCAGCATGAGGAAAAATTTTGATATATAGTGGCTAATATGGCCCCATGAATAATGCAGTCAGAAAATATGGGCAGGTGGCCCTGGGATTAGGCCTGGAAAGAGTCCCCATGAGACACTCAGGTGATTGCATCCATATGTTTTTTTGTTTTGTTTGAGATAGTCTTGTTCTGTCACTTGGCTAGAGTGCACTGACATCATAAGAGCTCACTGTAACCTCAATTCCTGGGCTCAGGCAATCTATCTGCCTCACCCTCCTCAGTAGATGGGGCTATAGGCACACATATCACCATGTCTGGCTAATTTTTTCTTTCTTTCTTTCTTTTTTTTAGCGATAGTTCCTCACTATGTTTCCCAGGCTAGTCTTGAACTCCTTCCTGGCCTCTAGTAATCATCCCACCTTGGCCTCCCAGAGTGCTAAGATTATAGGCATGAGCCACCATGCCTAACCACATAGGTTTTTGGTTTTTGTTTTGGTAACACCTTTATTAAGCTATATAATCCACATACCATATAACACATCTGCTTTTTAAAAACAGAACACTTCACATTGAAAACTTGCACTTTAGGTTTACCTTGACCTCCAAAGATCTGGAGACATGCACGTCTGGTTGCAGTGAAGTACAGGACTTTTATAGTCTTCACCTTTCTCCGATGTCTTACCTCAAAAAGCCACCTCTGTTGGGTGACAGAGAGGGAAAAGAGATCCTTTAATTAGTGTGGGAAGCACTTTTTTGGTTTTAGTATAAACTAGGAGTTCTTTGCTAGAGATAAGCCAGGTATAGTTCCTGGCACCAGGGAGTTCAAAGTCTGGCAGAAGAGATGGGATACAGAGTGTTTGAGAAACTGCATGCATCTGAGTCCTAGTTATTCAGGATGCTGAGGCAGGAGGATCACTTGATCCTGGGAGTTGGAGATTACAGTGAGTTGTGATGGTGACAATGCACTATAGACCAAGCAACAGAGCAAGACCTTCTCACAAAAAAACAAACAAAACCCTCTAAATGCACCCACACAAAAACCATCTTTGGAGAGAGGAACCCAGGGTATGGAGGTAGCCAAGAGGAAGCATCTGAGTGAGGTTGAGAGTTCAGGAAAGACTACCTGGAGGCAGTAACATCCAAGTTGAATCTAATGGGAACTAGACAATAGTGGAAAAGACCTTCCAGGCAAAGGAAACAGCTGGTGCAAAGGTGTGGAGACTGGAAAGAGGAAAATAGTTTCAGAAAACTGGGAGATCTATAGGGGTTGGCCTCCAGCCCTGCAGAGCTGTCCCAGCTCCCTTTATAGTCCATCTTTTTCCTCTGGCTCTCATCTTCAGTTTAGTCACATAACCCTTCTCTTTTCTTTTTCTTTCCTTTTTTTTGAGACAGAGCCTCAAGCTGTCCCCATGGGTAGAGTGCTGTGGCATCACAGCTCACAGCAACCTCCAACTCCTGGGCTCAACTCCTGCCTCTGCCTCCCAAGTAGCTGGGGCCACAGGCGCCTGCCACAACGCCCGGCTATTTTGTGGTTGCAGCCATCATTGTTGTTTGGCAGGCCCAGGCTGAATTCGAACCTGCCACCTTAGGTGTATGTGGCTGGCGCCTTAGCCACCTGAGCCACAGGTGCCGAGCCACATAACCCTTTTCTATACCTTAAACTTGCCTAGTTCAGTGCAGCCCTAGGGCCTTTGCATTTGTTTTTCCCTCTGCCTGAAATGCTTTTACCCACCTTTTGACTTACGGCTGCCTCCCATTATCTTTCAGGTCTCTGTTCAATGTCACCCCTTCCAAGAGGCTCTCTCACTTCCTATAGCTAAAGGAGGTACTTTATCACCTCCCAAGCACTCCCTAGTTCCTTAGCTTGGTTTTTCTCCTCTCCATGGCCTTTCTCACTTGGTGACGTTCTATGTTTGTGTTTTTGTTTATTGGAATGTAAGTTCTAATAGCAAAACACCTAAGTGTCCCTTGGCCATGATAACCTCAGTAGCTGGCAGAGTAGCTAATACAGAGAGCTTGGCTACATGAACACAGTACTGATTAAGCACCTACTGTGGGCAAGGCTCTAGGGCAGAGGAAATAAGATAGGTGAGGAAAGCCCTCAAGGTGGCTCATGCCTGTAATCCTAGCACTCTGGGAGGCCAAGGTGGGTGGACTGCTTGAGCTCATGAGTTTGAGACCAGTCTGAGCAAAAGCGAGACCCTGTCTCCACTAAAAATAGAAAGAGGCTTGGCGCCTGTGGCTCAAGTGGTTAAGGTGCCAGCCACATACACCTGAGCTGGCGGGTTCGAATCCAGCCCGGGCCTGCCAAACAACAATGACGGCTGCAACCAAAAAATAGCCAGGTGTTGTGGCGGGCACCTGTGGTCCCAGCTACTTGGGAGGCAGAGGCAGGAGACTCACTTGAGCCCAGGAGTTGGAGGTTGCTATGAGCTGTGATGC
>CAUYQV010020644.1:0-11448 GCA_963574575.1 Galagoides demidoff | reverse complement strand
CTCCTCTCCCTCTCCCCTTTCCCCATATTTAAAGGATTACTTATAATGGAAAAAAAAATTAAGAAGAGATGAAGTGTGGCTCCCTGGAGAAAGTCGCGGAAGTGATACAGCTCTCTTGAGTATAAAATGGAAATACTTCATAATGTAAATACTTCTCACTGTGTTAAGTAATAATCTTTAAATATTCACCTGGAGATTCTTACGCTGGAGTGGAAGGTGCATAAAGGAAGCTTCCCCAAGTTTCCAGATATCTGTCTTGCCCATCTGTGCCTCTTCTTGTGTGTGTCCCTTGGATTCTAATCTGAACATAATTATTTGGGGTTTGCACAATCTTTGGCAAATACTTCTCTTAGTCCCCTTCTTTACAAATTGAAGGTAACATTATATAGTCATTTGAGTCACTTTTGATTCAGTTTGTTTAACACCACATTAATAATGATGATTCAGCATTTTTAAAGGGACATGTGAATTCACAATGCTTCTTGGCAGGTGTGTTTGTAGAGTCCATATCATGCTATTATTAACACGGTGACAATCCCACACAATAGATAAAAGAACACACGTGACTTTGCAGCCACCCAGTTCCCATTTCTAGAAATTGGAAACTGTATTGCACACATTTTCATGGAAATTAAAATCAAGTATATACATTATCTAGTTTAGCTTGTACACTTAATAAAGGAGATCAAATCAAAAGTAATTTTTACTATTTGTATCTGCCTTGCCTCATTGAAATTCCCCTGGCCTGACTGGATGACAATTTAGTTAGGATACATTTATTAGTTATAATACTAAAATTAGAAGGAGATTAGACTAAAATAAGGAAATTGCTAAATTAGCACTTTCCAGAAGACCATGAAATAATAAAACTAATTAAGCTTACATTAAATAATATTTGTAATTCTTTGTAGTTTTTCATTTAATTTTTATTCACTTTCCTGTAATTCTCTTCTTCTGCTTGTTAGTCACTTACGTCACAAAAATAACTTGTTCACATTTATTTTATTAACATCCTGGCTCTTGTCTCTGTTTATATTTCCAGGAATTTCTACTTGTCTAATTTTACAGAAAATGAGAACCAACAATTCATAGCAAATCTAAACACATGCAAAGAATTCCATCTAGGCTGGGCATGCTGGCTCATACTGGTAATCCTGCACACTGGGAAGCTGGGGTGGAATGATCACTTGAGGGCAGGAGCTGGAGTGACTCCATCATGAAAGAAAGAAAGAGAGAGGGGGAAAGAGAGAGAGAGAGAAAGAAAGAGAAAGAAAGAAGGAAAGAGATGGAGAGAAGGACAGTGAAGGAGGGAGGAAAAGAGGAAAAGAAGGAAGGAAGGAAGAAAGGGAGGGAGGGAGGGAGGGAGGAAGGAAGGAAGAAAGGAAGGAAAGAAGGAAGGAAGGAAGGAAGGAAGGAAGGAAGGAAGGAAGGAAGGAAGGAAAGAAGGGAGGGAGGAAGGAAGGAAGAAAATAGTCAGCTGTGTTAGCTACTTGGGCGATTGAGGCAGGAGGATTGCTTGAGCCCAATAGTTTGAGGTTGCAATGGGCTATGATCATGCCACTACACTGTAGCCTGGACAAGATAGTGCGATACTCTGTCTCAAAAAAGAAAAAAAAAATTAGTCAAGAAAGAAAGGAAAGAAAAGAAAGAAAAAATAGCCAGCCCTGTTAGCTACTTGGGTGGTTGAGGCAAGAGGATTGCTTGAGCCCAGTAGTTTGATCATGCCACTACACTCTAGCCTGGATGAGAGAGTAATACCCTGTCTCAAAAAAAAAAAAAAAAATTAGTCTCAAAAAACGCACGTTAAAAAATGAGATATCAACTCTCCTGAATGTGTCATATGTAAAATTTGACCATTTTTCATTATATTTTTTTTTCAGTATTAACAGATACTGGAAACTGTAGGATTTGGAGCTGGTCAAAATAAAATCAATATTAGTAGATATTTTTTGGTCAAAATATATTATTATGTCAATAGTATCATTTTAAACATTTAGTTTTAGCATGAAATTAATGATTTCAACTATAGACCCTAAGCAAAAACTAATCAGAGGTATATCAAAGTTTGTGTACATCTAACACAAAACAGTATTTACTTATAACCACGTATTTAAATATATTTTAACTTTTAAACGATCCTTCTTTGTCTTATCATGGTTCACGAATATTCTATATGAAATATTATGGGGGTTGAACTTGTATGCATCCCTATCTGTAGAAAACTATCCTTTTGGTTCATGTGCAAAAAATATAATACTCTTGATTTATGTACATGTTCAGCAGTAGAGAAATACTTAAATAATGCTAAGTTTTTGTTAGATAAATATGTTTCAGAAATTAGATGTGATGTATATTTTTGACATTAAAATATTTATATCTTTAATGACAAGTTTTATATTTTCAACATGTATTTCAACATAGTAGCTATTACTCACAAGGGGGTGAAAATTGGTTTTAGGGGAGTGCCACAGAACTTAATCCTTTTACTTAACAAGCTTAGATATACTAAAGTATATATGCAGGTATATGGCATAGCTGTGACATCAAAATTTATAGATTTGTTACCAGTATAAAATTAAGAAAAATGTTTAGAAATTCTTATTAAAATGGTGATAGTAAAATATGTTTGAAAAACACTGGTGAATAATGTAATGCTAAGCATTCAACGTAGGGCATGAAATTCAGTGCATATTGTTGTCCCTCGTTATCTTTGGGGGATTGGTCTGGGACCGCAAATTTCACAGATGTTTATTTTTCTTATACAAAATGCACTTCTTTACATACAATTTAAATCATTCCTAGATTGCTTATAATACCTAATATAATGCAAATGATATGTGCCATAATTGTCATAGTGTATTGGGTTTTTACTTGTATTTATTTTTACTGAATTGTCATTTTCATTTTTTTCCACAAATATTTTATGTTTCAGATTCCTTGAATCCTTAGATACAGGAGCACAGAGACAGAGGGCTCACTGTGTATCATACATGATACACAATGCACTCAAACATGGAATAAAACGGGAAGGAAGTACTTCCAGTATATATACTCCCACAGAGAATTATTGTGAGATTATGGTATCTTTTTAGGATACTTTTGATTTCCTTTTTCTTTTTTGAGACAAAGTCTTACTCTGGCACTCAAGGTAGAATACCATAATGTAAGCATGGCTCACAGCAACCTCAGACTCCTGGGCTCAGGTATCCTCCTGCCTCAGCCTCCCTAGTCACTGGGACTGTAGGCAACACCATACCTGACTAATTTTTCTATTTTTGGTAGAGATGGGGCTTCCTTTGTTCAGGCTTTTTCTCAAATGCCTGATGTCAAGTAATCCACTTACCTTGCCCTTTAATTTTCTTTTCTTTTCTTTTTTTTAACAATGTTTATAATCTTTTGTAAAACACAATTATTTTTTAAAATCACTATTTTGAAGACTAATAACTATCATCAGTTTTATTAGAGCCCAGTGTCAAATAACACAGGGGCTTCAACTCTGTAAATGACAGACTCAGAACACTTGGGGGTTAGCATATAACTAGGAAAATAATCACACATACAGAGTACCTGACAGTATACAGTGAGGTTTGTTATGTCCCCAAAGAAAGGTTTGAACAGTAAAGTTTCTGTAGTTTAGAAGGTAAACAGTTCTAATATGTGAACTCAAGGAAGCATTTAGGAAAGAAGTAGGCCTTGAGCTTGGCTTTGAAGGATAAGAATATCAGTGGGATTAGGTTTGGTTCATATTTTAAGTCAAATACACTGTGGAAAATTTGATCAAATAAGATGAATGATTAATATTCTCTCACAAAATCTGTCTTGGCAGAAGCTGTCCAGATCAGTGCAGGACCCCATTGTCCTCCTGAGGTCCTTCTGTCTTGCTGACTTACCATCTTAATGTGTGGCTTCTATCCTCAAAGTAGAACCTCATGGGAAACAAGTGATTTTGTTCAACAAAAGCTCAACAAGCTTTTACAGCTGAGCACAGTGGCTCATGCCTATAATCCTAGCACTCTGGGAAGCTGAAGTGGGTGGACTACTTGATCTCAGGAGCTGGAGACCAGCCTGAGCAAAATGAGACACTGTCTCTATTAAAAATAGTAAAAATAGCTGGACATTGTGGTGGGCATCTGTGATTCTAGCTACTCAGAAGGCTGAGGCAGGAGGATTGCTTGAGCCCAGCAGTTTGAGGTTGCTGTGAGCTATGATGATGCCACTGTACTCTAGCCTAGGAAACAGAGTGAGACTTTGTCTAAAAATAAAAATTAAAAAAATCCAGTTTTATTTCAGGAAAGGAAAAAAAAGAAAATCTCATTCTTTTCTTTAAAGAAAGCCCTCTTGAAATACTTGCAAAACCTTATGACTCATTGGATAGAATGTTGGCAGATTATGGCCACATCTAGCTCCTGCTGGGACAAAGAAGAGCATTCATCATGACCGGAGGCAACGTCCTCTCCCAAAATTCAGGTGTTGCTAAGGAAAGTAGAATAAATGTTTGTTAGGCAACTGATGGTCTCAGCTACAGTCCTTTCCCTTTGACAATTTGAAGATCTTGACGTCTTTCTTCTTATATGTGAAACTCCTTTTCCCTGCTTCCCGTGGTGGTCTCATGCCACTCCTGCTTTCAGCCCCAACTCCGTCATCTCTTAGAGTGTGATGTGTGTTTTCCTCAAGTCCAGAAGGCTCCTCATAACCCAACATTATGTAAACTGGAAACTATTTGACCCCACGTAATGGTGGAGATGGTACAGAACAACTCGATAAGGAATCCTATTCATCAAAGGAGGTAATTAGGCTACTGTTAGAAGTGACATACGGAAAGGACTAAGTGCGAAGGTAACTTAGAACAGGAGGCAAGTATTTTGACTGGAAAGATCTGGAAGCACTTCCCCTAGAAAACTAAACAGAAAATTTGGACTCCACAAAATGGGCATTTAAAATGATGGCAAAAATCATCACGACAAGAATATTAATCATAACAAGAAGTGATTAACACTGGCCGAGAATTTCCTATGCTTTTGAATCCTCCCCATTGCTCTCCGTGTGTCACTCCATGCATTCCTTGTAACAATCCTGCCTTACAAATTGATTACCCTGGTTTTATAGAGAAGTTTAGCATCATACGCGTGCCCTGCTATTAAGTGGCGAGAGTGTGATTGGATGTTGCTCAGTATGGTGTCCTGCTCATAACCACTACAATAGACTTATTTTTTCTGTTACCACAGATAGTGGAAACACTTACAATCCTTTTTGAAGTACTGCACATAATATAGGAGAGACTAGCAGGTGGCTTTAATTTATTTCATGACACAAAAACAATTGCCAAAGCACAGATAAGAACCACTGTTTGTGAGCTGATGTTTGTGCAGTGTCTATGCTTTATGGTTTTCAAAAACCTATTTTGGACACTCTGAGCTCTTAATACTGGGGAAGTGATTACAATAATGAACCAACAGTTATCGTGCTGATTTAATACAGAAATAATCATGTCCCTGAGACATACACACATAACCATGCTCAGAGCTAATGTGCTTAAATCTGGATTTGCTAGACATGGGGATGGCACCATATTTATATTCCTTAAACAAAAGCCAGTATCGAAAAGAAATGAAAAATGGATGCTAAAAATACTCTGTGCACATCCTTTTTTTTTTTTTTTTTAACCACGTTACATCCAAGGTTAAAATACCAATTTATGGAGGAAGGATATTCTGAAGTAACAATTTAGGAATGCTTTGCTCATGCGTTTATGTTTTAATATTGCCATGCTTCTAAGAATGAATAATGCCAGAGAAGTGTGGCTTTAAAGTTGGTCACATGGAAATGAGATTTAAATTCATAGGACTTGGCACACAAATGGACAATGAATATTTTCTAGTTAAATATAAATCTTAGATTATGTTAGCTGTAGTGCAGTATGCACTCTCTAGAGCATCACTGTTCAGTAGAATTTTCTGGGATTCTGGACATGTTCTATACCTATGTTTTTTAAATCAGTAGCCAGTATTGACATACAGCTATTGATAAGTTTTAGCTAAGGCTAATGAGAAACTTCTTTCCAAACTTTTTAGTTAATTTAAATTTACATAACTACCAGGCTACCATATTGGAAATCACAGTTCTAGTAAGCATCATTTTGTTAAATAAATGAGGTGTACACCTGTGAGTTAAACAATGACATGTCCTTACAAGTCTTTGGGTTTGATGATCCTTGTGTAATTGAGCAAGAGTAAGAAGTGTCTTACTGTGTCAAATTAATTTATAAGATACATATCGAACACCAACCATTGTTTTTCAATACGTTACAGGTACTAATGTAAATGAAAATTACAAATTGGAGTAAAGGAGCTGCAGTTCATGAAATAGACAGGTTCATTTACAATATAATGGGTTAATAAAAGCTGAGTGAAGTGCCAGAGAATGGCTAGGTGCCATTTTAGAAAGAATTATTATCAAAACCATTAGGAAAATTCCCCATGCATTTGGTTCCAGAATTTTTCTGTGTTGATGATTGGTGTGGTATAAAAATAGAGAATATGATTTGAAACTTTTTCCCAAAGTGAGTATGTATGTGCATTTTTTTTTTTTTTGCAGTTATTGGCTGGGGTCAGGATTGAACCCACCACGTCCAGTATACGGGACCAGCACCCTACTCCTTTGAGCCCCAGGGACCATCCAAGTACGTCCATTTTATACCTAATACTATTACACATTAATAGACTACAATATAACTTATATAAGTGCTGAGAGATAAAAAAAAGTTCATGTGATTCATTTTATTGCGGTGGTCTGGAATTGAATCTACGATATCACTCAGGTGTGCCTGATTATTTTAAAATAGCAGCAAATAGTGATACTATATTTAAAGAGAACGGTACAAAAATCAAGCAATAAATAAATTTCATTTTCTATTTTCCTTATAAATGTAAGATTTAATAAGCCAAACAGGTAAGCAAAAATAACAGAACAGTAAGAAATAGAACCAATAGGATATGTGTGTGTGTGTAAAGAGAGAGAGAGAGGAGTCATAGAAATGTCCTTTAATGATCTGTGTTATGCAATCACAAAGCTGGGAAGTCCAGCCCAGCAGCTGGAAATCTGAGGAAGACTCGATGTTGTAGCCCAAGTCTGAAAACCAAAACACAGCAGAATTCTCTCCTTCAGAGGAGCTTAACCTTTTTTTATCAGGCCTGCAGTTTGTTGGGTGAGACTCATTCACACCATGGATGGTGATCTGCTTTTCATTAATTCAAATGTTTATCTCATTTGCCCTAACAGAAACAATTAGAATAAAGTTAACCAAATATTTAGAAACTGTGACACAGTCAAGGTGATGCATACAATTAATGGTCACACTAATAGTTCCTGAACACCTTTTAGGTACTAGCAAACTCTATGGAACATGTTTTATCTCATTTTACCCCTAAAAGAAAGAGCTCAGAAGTAAATAAAGAAGTATTAAAACTTGAGATAAGCAGCATGTTTAGCAATGAGGGTTTATTGGGGTAAAAATTAGCAAGTGAGATAAATTATGATGTGGATTTAGCAACAAGGAGCGAGCTTAGTAGAGGAAAAGCTTGAGATAGTTGAGGGGCACATGGGAAGTGAGGAAGAGGAAATAGCACATGTGAATAATTTTTAAAAATCTTTTTCTAAGAGAGGGAAAATAAGTTGTTGAAGAGTGCAGACAAGGGAGGGATTTTATGAAATCAAATATGTTTAAAACATGCTTGGCAATTAGATTTTAAAATGGCAAAGGAGGTATGATTTGGATGACGTCAGATTTCTCATCATCATGCCAATACCTGGCTATTTTATCCCCCAAGAACAAAGGAAATCGTAATTTGGTGCTTAGAATATTGTGCAAAAATGAAATGTAGCTTCTTTAAGACTTAGGAAAGGTAACTGTGGTAGGCTGCTCTCTACGGTGACTACACCAAGTCTCACCACACAGTGAGTAGGGACAGAAATTACTACTTCCATTGGCAATTGAATATCATAAATGTGATGGGTATTTTTTTGATGATGGATATGCCAGTTTGGGGATGGGGAGAATTTTTCCACTGGCAATGAAGCCTCTTCAGAGTTCAGGCTCAGTGTCTGTCCCCTTCTTCATCAGGGGCTTCCCACATATCACCCTTCCAACTTACAGGGTCACTTCTTTCCCAATCGATTGTCCTTGCTGTAACAGTGGGTACCTTGTGAGGCTAGAAGGTCAGCCTGCTTTGTAATTTTTTTTTTTTTTTTTGCAGTTGTTGTCTGAGGCTTGAATCCCCCACCTCCGGCATATGGGGCCCATGCCCTATTCCTTTGAGCCACAGGTGCCACTGGCAATTTTGTCAATCTCAGGATGAGGTTCTGTGTTGATTTTTAGTAACTGTACTCCTGGGACTGTAAGAGATAAGCGCCCTCTTCAGGGTACACCTGGAAATTCTCAGTCCATTTATGGGGTGCTAGACCTGGGATTAGAACCCCATGTTCAGCCTTCCCCCTCCACCATTTCCCCCCCCCCCACCATTTCAGCCAAGTATATTAGGAACAAGCAACTAATGTCATTGTACCACTTAGTTTTCAAAACTACGTTCAGAAGTATTATACACAGAGTTGCCTAACTCCTTACCTTTTATAAGTGCATTATTAGGAGTATCTGAAGCAAATATTTTGTGTATCTCTATAAACAGCTCATGCCATGGACTTGAGAATTCTCTTTACTCCCAGATATATGTTGTTAGAACCTGAAAGCTAACTACTTTATATAGAGCCCCTTCCAGCCACCCCCAAAGCAATATAGCACTAGAAGGACACATCTTTTATGCATATCTGTATAAGATTTCACCCTGTTCCCACCTCAATACTCTTCCCTTCATTCAGGAAAACATGCAAATTTCCTATTAATTGTATAAGTGGATACAAACCTAGGGATTTTTTCTTTACAGAAATAAGCATACTAAAAGTAAGAAATGAAAATTTATTTTTCTAAACAGTAAATAATAGATATACAAAGATTTTAATGTACTTTTCTGAATTCATTATATTAAATATATATTCCCTCTTATGTGTTATTTTTATAACTACTTTCTAATTGGTTAGGGTGTTTAGTGCTTTTTTTTTTTTTTGCTATGTCACTCTTTGGTGTTCCGCATCATTCATGCAATAATTAATAATTGCCTTCATTTCTTACCCATGTAAATAATTTGGCATCTATTTTCTGTTCCCAAAACACAAGTCTGCATATATATAATTTCCATTTATATAACATTTTTTTGTAATATGCTGTAAAAATATTAAGGGCATTCACTATGGTTTTCTGTATATTATTTTTTCTTTTCTCATTATCTTGTGAAAATATCTTCAAAACAACCAGCACAGTTCCACTAAAGGGTATTTAGTAGTTCCAGGATATTATATTTTATAGATCAAAGATGATATATTCAACCAGCATTAATTTTTTTCAGTTATTTGCCTCAAGAAATAGATTTATAAATATAACTTCATGCGGCAGATTTGCTGGAAGAATCAGATTCCAAATGTTACCTAAAAACTATATGCATTTATTATTTTTAGA
Organism: Galagoides demidoff; assembly: GCA_963574575.1. NCBI lineage: Eukaryota > Metazoa > Chordata > Mammalia > Primates > Galagidae > Galagoides > Galagoides demidoff. Next base: position 1,883 of record CAUYQV010020644.1, on the reverse strand, counting down.
ATGTGGCTGTATTTTTCACTCACCCTAACAGCCGTCTCAGCTGAAGTTCTGGAAACTGTTGAGCAGAAATAAGGAGTTGCCATCATTCCCATCTTCAGTTCATGTCAGAATTGTGAACTTAATGAAGTGGTGGTTGATTTATTTTAAGATTATAGTGGTTTTTAAGCAAGAGTAAGTACCGGAATAGAAACTGGTTCCTGGAAATAGCATGCTGTAGTATTGACAACCTAAAGATATGGCATGGGGTTTAGCATTAGAAAGTTGGCAGAGTCTAGTAGGTTATGGGGAAGACTTTTATCGAAAGCTTAAAGGGCTCCAAGGCTACTGTTAATAAAAACTGAAAGGCAAAGAGGACATTGTCATTGGATGCTTTGATGAAGGTTACACATGCAGCATGGTGGTACAAAGTTTGGGAAATAGTCCTTGTATTAATGAGGAAAATCTAAAGGTCACCAAGTGATATTGCCAGTCTGAAATTTCCAGGTACAAAGTTGAAAGGGCCAAGTGGCAACTTCTGGCTTCCTATGTAAATATAGAAAGATGAAATAAAGAAATTAGTGCTCTTTTTTTTTAAAGCATAATTTATTTTATTTTTTTTTTATACTCATTATTTATTTATTTTTATTAGATCATAACTGTGTACATTGATGCATTGACGGGGTTCACCATATTGATTTGATATACAGTGTGAAATGTTTACATCAAACTGTTTAACACATCCATCATCTCGCATACTTATTTGTTGTGGTAAGACAATTATATTCTTTTCTTAATAGTTTTGAAATGTACCATTGCATTATACACATTAGGTGAGGTCCCCTCAAATACCCTTCCTCCTCCTGGCCTCCCCCTCCCCTCCCCCCCTCTCTCCTATTCCTTCTACTTTCTGAACTATAGTTATGTTTGCCATTTGTACGAATGTGTAGGTGATTATATATTGATTTAATAGTAGTATTGAGTACATTGGATACTTTTTTTTTTATTATTGAGGTATTTTACTGAGAAGAATATGTTCTAGCTCCAACCAGGTAAACAAAAAAGATGTGAAGTCTCCATATATTTTATGGCTGCATAGTATTCCATGGTGTACATATACTACAACTTGTTAATCCATTCATGGTTGACGGGCACTTGGGCCGTTTTCATATCTTGGCAATTATGAATGGGCTGCAATAAACATTCTGGTGCAAATGTCTTTGTTGTAAAATGACTTTTGATCATCTGGGTATATACCTACTAGAAGAATTGCAGGATTAAATGGTAGGTTTACTTTCAGTTCCTTGAGTATTCTCCAAACTTCTTTCGAAAAGGGTCATATTAGCTTACATTTCCACCAGCAGTGTAGATATGTTCCCTTATCTTCATATACATGCCAACATCTTATTTTGGGGATTTTATTATTTGGGCCAATCTTACTGGCGTTAGATGATATCTCATAGCGGTTTTGATTTGCATTTCTCTGATGATTAAAGATGATGAGCATTTTTTCATGTGTTTATAGGCCATGAGCCTGTCTTCAGAGAAGTTTCTGTTCAAGTCTCTTGCCCACAAAGAAATGAGGTTATTTGTTCTTTGCTTATTGATTGATTTGAGTTCTCTATGGATTCTAGTTATCAGACCTTTGTTGGAAGCATGACCTGCAAAAATCTTCTCCCATTCTGAAGATTGTCTTTTTGCTTTACTTACTGTGTTCTTGGCTGTGTGGAAGCTTTTTAGTTTGATCAGATCCCAATAATGTATTTTTGGTGGTGCTTCAATTGGCTACGGGGGTCCTCCTCATAAAATATTCTCCCAGGCTGATTTCTTCAAGTGTTTTTCCTGTACTCTCTTTTAGTATCTTTATAGTTTCATATCTTAAGTTTAAATCTTCTATCCAGTGAGAA
>CAUYQV010020642.1:0-23483 GCA_963574575.1 Galagoides demidoff | reverse complement strand
AAGTGTTCCCTTTTCTCCACATCCATGCCAGCATCTCTGGTTTTGGCATTTTGTGATATGGGCTAATCTTATTGGAGTTATGTGATATCTCAAAGTAGTTTTGATTTGCATTTCTCTAATAATTAAGGATGGTGAGCATTTTTTCATATATCTATAGGCCATACACCTATCTTCTTTAGTGAAATTCCTCTTCAAGTCCTTTGCCCACCCTGAGATGGGATCACTTGTTTTTTTCTTGCTAATACATTTGAATTCTCTATGGATTCTGGTTATTAAACCTTTGTCAGAGACATAACCTGCAAAGATCTTCTCCCATTCTGAGGGCTATCTGCTTGCTTTACTTACTGTGTTCTTGGCTGTGCAGAAGCTAGTAGACAGGTTTTTGCCTGTGGTACTCAGGTGTCAGAGGGAGTAATGGTCAGCGTGGCATTGGGGAGAGGGTGCAGCCTATGGTCCTTCACAGTCAGCGTCCACACACTGCCTCCTACCCTGCCCATGCTGTCAGAGGGCAGGCCTGATGGGAAGGGAGAAACTCACTGTTGAGCTCCTCTGCTCTGGCCCCCTGCCCCCCACCATGCTGTGGGAAGACCCTGTGGTGGGAAGGCCCACGCATATGGGTTTCCTTGTAGATTTTAGATCTTTTTTCCAGGCCTGTTCCCCTCCTGCAGTTTAATTTGGGGTAATTTTTGCATCTACACTAGAGTAAGACTCCAGTGCATAAACTAGGTGCCTCTGCATTTATGTAGCCGTTCCTTTAATGCAATGGTTCTCAACCTGTGGGTCGCAACCCCTCTGGACAGTATTAAAGGTTCACGGCATTAGGAAGGTTGAGAACCAGTGCTCTAATGGCTCTCAGTTTTCTGCATTAAGGTCTTCCATACCTGTCATTAGATTAATTCCTAGATATTTGGTATTTTTGTTGCTTTTATAAGTGGTAGCTATTTAAAAAAATTTATGGGGCGGCGCCTGTGACTCAGTGGGTGGGGCCTCGGCCACATATACTGAGGGTGGAGGGTTCAAACCCGGCCCCTGTCAAACTGCTACAAAAAATAGCCGGGTGTTGTGGTGGGTGCCTGTAGTCCCAGCTACTCGGGAGGCTGAGGTAAGAGAATCGCCTAAGCCTAGGAGTTGGAGGTTGCTGTGAACTGTGTGATGCCACAGCACTCTACTGAGGGTGATAAAGTGAGACTCTGTCTCTATAAAAAGAAAAAAAGATGTTTATTGTTCATTTTTAGAAAAACAGTTGGCCATTTTGTGGATGCCTGGTAAGGTAGGGCACCTGTAGGAGTCTGAACAGAGGGGAGCCAGAAGTGGGAAGACCCACTGGAGCCTGAGCACTTTGGCCTCTGCACTTCACCATGATTACCGTCCACTGGACTGTCAGGCTTATGTGGGTTCTCTTGGAAACAAAGGCAACAAGACTGAACTGGAGCAGGCCTTTGCCTACTATGGACCATTCCGAAGTATGGCAGTTGCTAGAAATGCTCCCACTTTGCTTCTGTTGAATTTGAAGATCCCTGAGATGCAGCTGATGCTGTACTGGAGCTGTGTGGAAGTCACCACGTGGCTGCCAGGTAGGAGTGGAACTGTCCAATGGAGAAGAAAGAAGTAGAAATCGTGGCCCATCTCCCTCTTGGGGTCCTCAGGATGACTCTCCTAGGAGAAGTCCTCCCCTTGCTGCAGACCCCCAAAGAGGAACTTCTCTTGCAGCCAGAGCAGGTCCCTTTCCAGAGATAGGAGAAGGGAGAGATCACTGTCTCAGGAGAGAAACCATAAGCCTTCCTGAGCCCTCTCTAGGTTTAGAAGCCAATGTAGGTTAAATGAAGGGAAAGAGAAAACCAGTTTGTCTTTTGGAACAGTGACACAAAAGGTATAATTTTCTGTGGTTTGAAATGGATCATGAGGCAAGTAATACCAAGAATTGTTACTTTATAATGTTTCCTAAAGCAAAATTGAATTTGCTTTGAACTTTACTTTTGCATAGGACTGATAATAAACCTCTAAATCCTTCCCAGATAAAGTGTGATTTTTTTTATATATAGAAAAAAACTGGCAAAAATTGAACTAAGACTTACTTTCCCCCCCCATATCTGAGATATAGTATGCAACTACAGTTGAACAAGCAGTCTTTGAAAAGCTGCGGTGAAACAAGCCAACAGGTAAAAAGCAGCACCTTTGTACTAAATTAGAGGCTTTTGAAAATCTAACTAGTTTTCACCCTGGGCAGAGATTACCTAGTTGGTATAGAATCTGACAAATTCCAAGAAAGTTTGCCTTTGCTTTAGGTCCTAAGTTCATTATGTAGTTGCTATATATGAGCATATAGCTATTTGTAACATTCTTAATTTGGAAATATAAGATATCAAAATATCAATGTCCTGCCACTTTAAGAGTACATTGGAGAGCTGAACTTTAAGTTACTATGTAAGACTTTTTTTTCATGCTGTCATTTGCAATGTTTTGTGAGAATCCTTTGGATTAAAGTTTTGATTATAATTGTTGCTTAATTTGAAAACCTGTTTTTCCTTGCTAACCAAATCTGTGAGCTTGGTACAAAGTCCAGCCATAACATTCTTACTGAAAGCTATACTTATATTTTCTTGTAAAATGCTTTTGAATTAATGAAATATTAACATACTCACGTGATAGTCAATTGAACCTACTGGTAACATTGTTCTCATCCCAGGGGAAGCAATTGGTCACACAATTTTTACTTTCTGGGAAGCATAACCTAGAAACAGTATGGATTAGTCTTCTGAAGTGACAGGAATATTTAGTTGTCACCTAAGTGATCATTCATAGTCACCCCCTTTTAAAGGAGCAGAAGCCAGTTCCAGGTTTATGATTGTGACAAACATTTTAATGTCTAGCATCAACCTGGTACATTACAACCTAAAGGTGCCCATGTAAAAATGGCTTTATCTTTAGCATGATAAGTTTTCACAAAGTTTTAAAAGATTCTTCCATTTTATAATTTGGGGTGTTGCATGGGAATTCTAAACCAGCCCATCATGATGTCAGGATATGGCTCAAATGTGACAGTGCAGAACTAAAGATGGAGGCATTCATAGCCTGCCTTTTAGAAGACAAGGAGTTGCAATTTCAGTTTTGTGCAATTGGATCAAATCATAATGCAACAACAACAACAAAGAAAAACAATTAACTTTTGTTTATTGGCTATATTCAATAAACTTGCTAAACTCTCTTATGGCTTTTAACAATTTACTGCAGATTCTTTTGGATTTTATATCCTGAGTGGCATTGTCTGAGTAATGATGGTTTGGACTCTCATTTTCCAACCACGTGACTTTCTTCTCTGCCTCACTGCACCAGTTACAACCTCAAGTGCAAAGTTAGCACCAGTGGTGAGAGCAGAACTAGGGTGTTGGTGGTGAGGTGTGTTTTGATGCTGTTCGTTATCAGATCAAGGAAGATGAGGTGAATTTGCTGTGAAGTTCATCTTGATGATACTGGTTATCAGATTAAGGAAGTGACCTCTTAATTCTTATTTGCAAAAACTTTATTACCATAAATGGGTACTGGATTTTATGGAAGTTTTTTTCGTTTCTTAAGCTGATAATCTGATTGTTCTCCCTTAGTATTGCAGTGTTGCAGATTACAGTGATTGATTTTTTTTACTGTTAACATTTTCTTGACTGACTTTTCATTCCTGGAAGATAGCAGCATCAGCAGTGTCCTTTGCACACATTGCTGGTTCTGCCAGGGGTCCTAAGTCTGGAGTGTTCTTTGGGAGGAATTTTTCTTTTTTAAAACTAGCTTCATTGAGGTATAATTGATATGTTATAAACTGCCACACCTAAAGTGTGCCATTTGGTAAGTTTTGACATACCCACACACCCATGAAACCTCACAGGATCAAGATGGGGGTGTCTCACTGCCCACAGCTTCCTTTTCCTGCCAGGCATCAGCCCTCCTTCTGGAAAAGAACAGTGTCAAGATGTAGAATATCTAACTTGGGTGCCTATTAAACTGCCACACAAGTGATGGTAATGTGGTGATGGTGTGAATATGGCTAGTCCATAAGGAAAGCCACACGCTACTCAATCAGTGTTCAGCCAAAGGACAAAGGCATTTTAACAGGGAGCAAAGACTTCTGTGCACTGTGCTGGATCCCTTGGGGAAAGCAAAAGCCTGACATCTGCCTCACACCACACACTGCAATGAGTTTGAGGGGGTCCCAGGCCTAAATTAAAATTCTGAAACTATAGAACACCCAGAGGAAAATGTGAGAAATAGCTTTACAACCTCAGGATGACAAATTTTTCTTTAAGAAAATATGAAAAGGAAAATAATTACTGGCAGTGCCCGTAGCTCAGTGGGTAGGGCACCACCCATGTACACTGAGACTGGCAGGTTCGAACCCAGCCCGGGCCAGCTAAAGCAACAATGACACCTGCAAGAAAAATAGCTGGGTGTTGTGGCAGGCACCTGTAGTCCCAGCTACTCGAGATGGTGAGGCAAGAGAATCGCTTAAGCCCAAGAGATTGAGGTTACTGTGAGCTGTGATGGCTTGGCACTCTACCCAGGGCAACATAGTGAGACTCTGTCTCAAAAAAAATTATATCCTTACTGTGTATCAAGCTTAAGATAATTATATCTCCATAAAAAAACCCTTTATGAAGTGTTTGTATTTGTGTATTTCCAAGCACATGAGAGTTTTTTGTGCTTTTTCTTGTTGATTTCTCGCTTAATTGCACAGTAGTCAGAGACTACATGAGGTATGATTTCAAAGCCTGAAAATTAGTTTGAGACTTTAGCCTGGTGACACTTTGTTATGGTGAGATTATTAATGTCCGCAGGAATTGAAATACGTTTGTATCTGCAGTTGCTGGAAGCACTGTCTACAGTGTCTCCATGTTCAAGTTTGTTAATGGAGTCTCTCAAATCTTTTTAATATCTTCACGGACTTTTTTGTGTAATTGTATAACTTGCTGATAAATGTATCCTTTAGCAGACATATAAACACATGTTTTAGATCATTTCCTTATGTGCTTATAACATTAAAATTCTAATTTTCTTGAAGAGTGGAACATTTTTATCATGATATAACAATTCTTTTTATCCCATAATTCTTTTTAATTATTTTACATGATATTAATATCTATAGAAATTTATGGCTGCATAAGTTAAATTTTAGTGCGATTACCGATATGTTGGGGCAAAACCTCCTCACTTGCTTTCTCTCTGTCCCACCTGCTCTGTGCCCCCCTCTGCACTCCTGGGACTCTGTCCCTCCATAACTTTGCTCCTGACATACTCTATTGTTGTCATGTTTTTAATTTTAGTTTTTTTTTTTGTTGATGTATCATAGCTATACATATTTTGGGGACATGTGCTATTTTGATATAAGCATGCAATGGGTAATGATCAAATCAGGGTAACTGGGATGTCCATTACTTCAGATATTTATCTTTTCTTTGTGTTGTGAACGTTATAATTCTCTCTTCTAACTATTTTGAATTATGTCTTTTAATTTTCTAGATATCTCAAACCCCACAATACGCAGGTTTTATTGTACGTTCATGTACTCAGATTTGCTTACATATTACGGAAAAAGGGAGCACTGTACATAAAACACAGCTGCCCCAGTAGGTGGAACCTGGGCCTGGAGAACACTCACAGTGAGTCTTGCCACCCAGGCCTGAGGCCCTGGCTTATCCTATCTGAGTCCCAGGACCCAATGGGAGCCTGTTTGTTCTCACAGAGGAGGAATGGCCTTGGGGTGGAATGACCCACTCAGGCCTCACACTGATCAGAAGTGATGACTTCTGACACCTACTCCTGGCCCTGAGGTCTGGGCCTCTCTGGAGCAGGGCCTGGGTGGTCGCTGCTTGGTGACAAGAACCCTTGAGGTTTTGTGGGACTCAAATCTGGTGTCCTTGCAGTGACTGGCAGGAGTGAGGGCTGGGCCCCTGTGGCTCTGACCAGTGTTCAACTGGCTATGAAGTGGCCCTGCCTTCAGGGTTATGGCTGGGGCTAACCCAGAAGATGCTGGGACCGCCCCTGGGTACTGGGTTTTTTCTGGTTTCCCCTAAACCTGCTGTAATGGCTGTGTCTCTAGAGTATGGGGAGTGATCATGCTGGTGTGTCCCGAGGCCCAGGGACTGGATTTCACTGGGTTTGGAGCCTCTTCCTCACTGGACACTGGGGATTAGATGGCAAGAGCCCTTCCTGCATGCTTGACTCCCCAGAGTGGAAGGGGCTGCAGCTGTGAGGGCCCAGGAACATGGCCAGGCTGCCAGGTGCTATGCCCCAGGGGGAGGAGGAAGGTACTTGAGGCGGGAGATGCTCTGACCTGCTTACCCACCCTACCCTCTGACCCCAGATGGAAGGACTCCTTTTCTTCCAGGGGATGCATGAGCCAGTGCCCACTGTGAGCTGTTCATTGTCAGAAGAATTGATCTATGTTGGACACTGAAGCAAAGGGCTAGCTGAATTAGGACCACCAGCGACAGAACCGCTCTGTCCAAGGTCCACCTGCAGAGGTGGTGCCAGGGGACAGCCACGCTGCTGGTTTTGCAAGGCCTGTGGCAGGTGGCTGCAGGCTAGTTCCTGCAGCTCCCGCTTGCCTTCTGAATCTCACTGGCATCAGTGCCTCCCTCAGCAGTATAAGACTGCAGATTGCAGGGGCTATCTGGTGTCTCTAGGGAAAGTGTGGGGCAGAGGTTATTGGCCCAGTGACATGGCTGTGTTTGGAAGGAGCCTGAGTAGGCTTTGGTCTTGATGGCTCAGAGGGAACCAGGTGGGGGTCTTTGGTGACCTGAGGCCTGACACATGCACTTTTGCCTGTGTGTGAGTGCGTCTGTGAGTGTGTGAAAGACATTAGTCCTGGGTTGGATCCAGGGCTGGCAGAGGACGACCCTTATGCTGTATTTACCCCTGGTTCTTCGCTGCTGAGGGGGTGGCTCAGGCCTCCTGGGGCTGCCCTGTGTGCCCTCAGCACCAGCCGACCACGCTGGTAAGAGGTTTCTGGTGAAACTTGCTCTGGCTCATCTATCTGTGTGTCAGGACACCTGAAGAGAACCCATCACCCTTCGACTCAACAACAAAGTGTGGCTCTGGTTTTAGAGTCAGGATTGGCCCATCTCTAGGGTCACAGGCCAGAACCAGAGAAAAGCGAGTCGAAGCAGTTGTCTGCACAGACTCACTCAGCTGGGGCAGTCTCATTGTGCTTGCGAGTTTGCATTTGGGAAAACCAATTCTGATCTACACATCACTGCAAAAGAGGGCCCCATGATTCAAACATCTAAACACAAAAAGAAAATATTAGAAGTTACTGGAAAATACACAGTTATGTGGAGGGGTGAGGATGTTATTAGTTTCAAAATTATGAAAGCCAAAAAATGTCAACACATTTAACTAGAGAAAAATTTTAAAAATGTTTAGTGATAAAAAATACATAACTTAAGTCAATGTAGAGGAAACTAGTAAGTTCTGGTTGCAGGTGGTCCAGGCTGCCCATGGCATCTGGGCAGGAGGAGAGAAGCATGGGCTGGGCCCCAACTCCCACCCACGGGAATGCCTATCTGTGACCCGAGAACAGAGAACTGACCCAAATAAAACTGTCATTTATTTTAAAGTGCATCGAAAAACCAATGTTGACAAAGTTATGCTGAGAACTTTTGGGTGTTTTTAGAAAATATTTTTTGAATTTAGAGTCATGAACCCTGCTCTTTTAGTGTATGGTCCATGGTCTCTGACACATGCACTGTACCTCACCACCCCACACTCAGGCTGCAGGATGAGCTCACCCTCCATGCCTTCCTGCTGCCCTGTGGACTCAACCCTTCCCAGTCCAACCCTGGCAGCTGCCCAGCCTAGAGTGCAGGGGCATGGTCACAGCTCACTGCAAACTTGACCTCCTGGGCTCACACCACCCTCTCTCATCAGCCTTCTGAGTTACTGGGACTACAGGTGTGCACTACACAACTGGCTTATTAAATTGTTTTTTTTTGGTAGAGATGGAGCCTTACTATGTTGCTCAGGCTGGTCTTGAACTCCTGGCCTCAAGAAATCCTCCTGCCTCAGCCTCCCAAAGTGCTGGAATTATAGGTGTGAGCTGCTGTGCCCAATCCCCTTTTTCAGAAAGTCAGATAAATGGAATTATCTGTGTGTAGTCTTCTGAAGTTGCCTTTTTTTCCTATTCAAGATAATTTCCTTGAAGTGAATTCAAGGTATTGCATCTATTGACAGTTTCTTTTAATTTCTGAGAAAGTTTCCATGGTAAAAATGTATCACAGTATGTTTAAATCCTAACCCATTGAAAGACATTTAAGTAATTTCCTGTTTCTGGCTACTGAATAAAGCTGCTATGAACACCAGAAATAAGATTTCATTTCTTTGGGGTAAGTGCCCTAGAGTGCAGTGGCTGAGTCATGTGGCAAGCCCAGTTTTAGGACAGACAGTATTTTCCAGAGTGGACGCAGCTATGATCTTTACACTCCTCTGGCCATGACCGAATGATTCAGCTTCTTGACCTCCTTGCTGTGTTTGATGTTATCACTAAGTTTTGTTTTATTTTGAGACAAAGTTAAGCTGTCACTCTGGGTAGAATGCTGTGGCATCATAGCTCACAGCAACCTCCAACTCTTGGGCTCAAGGGATTCTCTTGCCTCAGTTTTTCTATTTTTAGTAGATATGGGGTCTCACTTTTCCTCAGGCTGTTCTCTAATCTGCGAGCTCAAGCTATCCACCTGCCTGGGCCTCCCAGAGTGCTGGGATTACAGGAGTGAGCACCCGTGCCTGGCCTATCACCAAGTTTTTGAAAGTCATTCTGATAGTTCTATGATGCTTACTTTTATGTGTTAACCTGACTGGGCCGAGATATTTGGGTAAGTGTTATTCTGTGTGTTTCTGTGTAGGTGTTTGGATGAGTTTAACACTTCCACTGAGAGACTGTGAAGTAGATGGCCCCTTCTATGTGCTGGACCTTTTCAAACCAGTTGAGGGTCTGACGAGAACAAAAGACTGGCTGCCTGAATAAGAGGGAATTCCTGGGGCCTAGAAGCCTTGGAGCTGGGACATTCTTCCTGCCCAGACTGGAACTGAACACATTGGTTCTTCCTGGGTCTTGGGGCTGCTGCCCTCAGATTGGACATCCACCTTTGGCTCACCTCATTCTCAGGCCTCTGGGCTCAGACTGGAGCTGATTCAGTGTTGGCTGTCTGGGGCGTCCAGATGGTTAGTGTCTGTGGACATACAAGCTGATTCCTATGATAACCTCCTTATTCTGCATACATACCCACATGCACACACAACACACGATCATGCGTGCACACACATGTGCACATGTACACACATGCTCATAATACACACGTGCACACACAAATATGCACACATGCACCCTATTGGAGATCCCTGACTAGTGCAGATTCTGGTGTGACAGTGGGGTGCTTTGGAACTGGGAGCAAGAAGAGATTGGGGCCTTTCCACAGAGGCACTGTTGGCAGGACTATGACAGTAAAGGCAATCATGATGAGGGCTTGTGAAGGAAGGAGGAGAATGCACAGATTGTCACAAACAGGCTCAGTGAGGAACATGTTACAGAACCTGGAGGATGGTGACTCTTGTCATAAAGTGGCAAAGATGTGGCTGAATTGTGCTGGTGCTTAGTTTTTACCTAATTCCTTTTCCTGTCTCAAGGCCTGTCCAGGACACCACACTAGACTGTGCTTACTAACCTTGTAGAGGAGGTCGCAGAGATAAAGTGCTGTTTTCATCACATAAAATCACAGGCACAAACCATTAGCACAGTTATGACTGTTGAGGTTGGCCTGATCACCTGGCAGGGTGCTGCTTGTCCCTTCATTGTAAAGCCCTTCCTTCTCCCTCTCCATACTTCACTCTCTGCAAAGACGTCACTGTCTCTGGAGTTGAGAGTTACCTCCTGCTTCCTGAGAACAGAGCATCTATACAAATTACTGAAATTCTTCTTTGTGGGAGATTTGTCTTTCCTTTCTTTGTACTTGTTTATTCAGTCTCCCATTTATATCATATGACTCATAGATATTTATTTTATATTTTATTTTATACTTTGGGTTTTAATCTAGTCCTACATTATTTTGTTACTCAAATCAACTCAACTCTTGCCATTTGGAGCTCTTTCCATTGCTTTGACCCTGTCACTTTGCTTTTTAATGCCTGCTCTTCCTTCCTGGTCCTGCAGGACATTCCAGGCTCATATGTTTCTTGGCCGGGCTTAGGAGCAGCTGGTTACCTAGGTGCGTTGGTTTCTCTTATTGGATGATGATAGAAACTAAGACCTGGGGATTAGGTGTGCTCATTGCTACCCAAATCTTGTTTGTTGTAGGCCCCCAGCTGACAGAATGAAGGGATGTGCATGTGTACCGACACTGTGCATATCTATAAACATTTCTCCATGGAGCCATATGTTTCTGTACTAAGCTACATGTGAGTCCATGCTCATTCTACAGCTTTGCCCACTCCAGCAGGGAGAACCTGGGCTCAGAAGCATTTTCATTATAGGATTTAATGCCTATACACATTATATATTTCATCTTGGTTGAGTGTTGGTAGTTTGTGGTTTTCAAGGAATTGTTCCATTTCTTCTAAGTTGTTGATTTTATGACTTTAAAGTTGTTCATAGTATTTTCTTATTATCCTTTTAATGGCTTCAGGATTTGTTATGATATAACCTTTTTGTTCTTAATTTTGGTGGTTTATGTGTTCTTTAAAAAAAATGTTTGTCAGTCTTGCTGAGGTTTAATTTTTTAAAAAGTTTTCAAAGATTCAGCTTTATGTTTAGTTAATTTTCTCTATTGCTTTCCTGTTTTAGTTCCAATGATTTATGATTTTATCTTAATTTTTCCTTTTTAATGCACACTCTGGCTTTATTTAGCTATTCTTTTTCTATTTTTATTTGAGATAGGAATTTGGATAATTGATTTGAGATTTTTCCTCTTGCATAAGCATCTAGTCTTATAAATTTCCCTCTCAGTGTTACTTTAGCTGCATCCCCAAAATAAATAAATAAGACAACTTATTTCATTGAGTTCTGTATTCTTAGAAATTTCCTTGGTGACCATGGTTAATTTACTTTGACCTATAGATTATTTAGAAGTGTGTTTGATTTCCAAGTGCTTGGAGATTTTTCTGTTTTCTTTCTGTTATTAATTTCCTGTTTGGTTCCATTATAATCAGAAAATATACTCTGAAAAAATATGCTATGTGATTTCAATTCTTTTAAATTTGTTTTATGGCCTAGAATATGGTCAGTTTTTGTGAACGCTACATGTGTGCATGAAGTGAATATGTGCTATGATCTCATTGTGGGAGATAAATGGACCTGTACTATGATCTCATTGTGGGACGTGTCTGTAAATGCCAGTGAGATCCTGTTGGCTGTTGTGTTCAGTTCTGCTAGGGCCTTGTCTAGTAGTTCTAGCAAGTGCTGTGAATGGGATGTGGAGGTTTCTAACTAAAATTATGGATAAGTCTATTTTTCCTATCAGTCCTATTATTTTTTGCTTCATATATTTTAAAGTGGTTTGGTATGTACACATTTAGAATTGCTCTGTATTTTTGATGGTTTGAATCTTCTATCATTCTGTAATGTCAGAATGAATTCTATCATTCTGTATTTCTAGTAACTTTTTTTCATATGGAATATTTTCTCTGATAATAATATAGGTACTTGTGCTTTTGGGGATTAATATTTACATTTTTTTTCACACCCTTTTACTTTCATCCTACCTGTCATGTTGGAGAGGAGTTTCTTGCAAGCAACACATTTTTGTCTTTTAAAAATCTATGCTGCCTTTTAATCTGTGTATACAGACCATTTGTATTCAAAGTAATTATGATATGTTGGGGTTAAGTCTGACATTTTACTTTTTGTTTTCTGTCTAATCCCACTGTTTCTCATACCTCTTTTTCTTTTTTTTCTTTGTCATGCTGTGGGTTATGTGGAAAATTTTTAGAGTTTTATTTTGATGGATTTCTAAGGTTTGTGGGTATATTACTTTGTATGACTTTCTGGTTGATTACTCTTTGAGCTTTAGTATACAAAATGTGACCTTTCATAGTGTGCTGCTGTTGACATTTTGCCACTTTGAGCATTACTTATATTTAGTTTCCTTCATCTTTCCACTTAAAAATGTAATTGTTCCAAGTATTTCCTCTATACACATTAAGAGCCACATCAAGTAGCATTATAACGTTCACTTCAAACATAAAATGTGAATATAGAAACTCATAGGGCAGATTGGCACCTGTAGCTCAAGCGGCTAAGGTGCCAGCTATATACACCAGAGCTGGCAGGTTTGAATCCAGCCCGGGGCTGCCAAACAACAATGACAACTATAACCAAAAGATAGCTGGGCATTGTGGTGGGTGCCTGTAGTCCCAGCTACTTGGGAGACTGAGGCAAGAGAATCACCTAAGCCCAAGAGCTGGAGGTTGCTGTGAGCTGTGACGGCACAGCACTCTACCAAGGGTGACAAAATGAGACTCTGTCTCTAAAAAAAAAAAAAAAGAAAGAAAAAGAAACTCATAGAGTGATGAATAGTCTATTGTGTTTGTTTATTCTTATTACCTTTATGAAGACTCTTTCTGATATCATTTTCTTTCTTTTTGGAGAGTTTTCTTTAATCATTCTTAAAGGGTGTGTCTGCTATTAATAATTCTCTTAGTTCTTCTTGATTTGAGAATGCCTATTTTTCCTCATTTCCATAGGATGGTTTCACCAGATAGAAGTTTCAGGGTTACAAGAACTTTTCTTTCAGCACTTAAAATTTTTTGTCCCCTGCTCACTCTCACAGTGGAGCTGTTGAGTGCCCACATATTCCCCCAGGGGATTGAGTGCCAGCTCACCTGGGTCTGTGGATGCTAGCAACCCTACCACTCCAGCTGCAGAGCCATGAAATGCCCAGGTGTGCCCTTCCTGGGGACCTAAGCATCAGCCTTCATGGGCCCTCTGCTTCCAACAAACCTTTCTACTCCAGTGGCAAAGCCACTATATGCTTGCATTCCCTACCCTGGGACCAGGACTGGCCTGCTCAGCAGACCCCACACCCATCAAAGCCATGCTATAGCCTCCTCAAACACCTGCAATTACTGGCAGACCTGGCCAACATTAAATACAGTCAAGGAAGTCATAGAGACCACACTACTATGCCCCCAGAACCAAACCAATGAGTATCATAGGACACATCTGCAGGATAAAGTCTTTCCCTAAAAAATCTACTCTATAATATTAGAAGAAATAACTATTCCATCAGATGTACAGTTAGTAAAGAAACATAAAAAAGCAAAGGAACACGATATCTTCAAGGGAAAACAACGATTCTCTAGTAATAGACCGCTTAGGAAAAGGAAATCGATAAAATATCTGAAAAGGAATTAAAAATAGTGATCTCATAGAAACTCAGTGACATATAAGAAAACATAGATAGAAAATTCCAACTAAATCCCACAAAAATTATTGTAGATAATTTTCCTCTGCTCACTTAATGACAGATTTCATAAGAAAGAACCAAATATGGTGGCACCTGTGGCTCAGTGAGTAGGGTGGTGAGTTCGAAGCTGGTCCTGGCCAAACTGCAACAAAAAAATAGCTGGGTGTTGTGGCAGGCACTTGTAGTCCTAGCTATCTGGGCAGCTGAGACAAGAGAATTGCCTAAGCCCAAGAGTTGGAGGTTGCTGTGAGCTGTGATGCCATGATACTCTACCAAGGGCAAAAAATTGATACTAAATCTAAAAAAAAAAAAAAAAAAAAAAAAAGAAAAACCAAATAGAAATCTTGGAACTGAAGAATTCAATCAATTAATGGAATAAAAAATACAATCAAGAGCCTCAACAGTAGACTATGTCAAAGATTAAGAATTCCTGAACTTTTATCCAGTAAGAATGGTGAAAGGTGTGGATCCAGTTTTCAGTCTTCTACAAGTTGCCAGCAATTCACCCAGCACCATTTGTTAAATAGGGAATCTTTCCTCCAATTTATGTTTTTGATAGGCTTATCAAAGATCAAATGACAATAAGTGTCTGGGTTCATCTCTTGGTTCTCTATTTTATGAGGAAGAACCCCCCTCTACCGGGCAATTGAAGCAACACCAAAAATATATTACTGCGTTCTGATCAAACTAAAAAGCTTCCGCACAGCCAAGAATACAGTAAGTAAAGCAAGCAGACAGCCCTCAGAATGGGAGAAAATATTTGCAGGTATGTCTCCAACAAAATTTAACAACCAGAATCCACAGAGAACTCAAACGTATTAGCAAGAAAAAAGAACAAGTGATCCTATTCCATTGTGGGCAAGAGACTTGAACAGAAGCTTCTCTGAAGAAGACAGGTGCATGGCCTACAGACACACGAAAAAATGCTCATCATCTTTAATCATCAGAGAAATGCAAATCAAAACCACTTTGAGATATTATCTAACTCCAGTAAGAGTAACCCACATAACAAAATCCCAAAACTACAGATGTTGGCATGGATGAGGAGAAAAGGAAACACTTCTGTACTTCTGGTGGGAATGCAAGTTAATACATTCCTCTTGGAAAGAAGTTTGGAGAACACTTAGGGAACTAAAAGTAAACCTGCTGTTTGATCCTGCAATTCCTATACTAGGTATATATGCAGAAGACCCCAAATCACTTTACAACAAAGATAATTGCACCAGAATGTTTATTGCAGTCCAATTTATAATCGCCAAGTCATGGGAGCAGACCAAGTGCCCACTGACCCATGAATGGATTAACGAATTGTGGTATATGTATACCATGGAATATTATGCAGCCTTAAAAAATATGGAGACTTGGCTTAGTGCCTGTGGGTCAAGCAGCTAAGGCCCCAGCCACATACACCTAAGGTTACCAGTTCAAATCCAGCCTGGGCCCGCCAAACAATAATGACAGCTGCAACCAAAAAATAGCTGGCTGTTGTGGCCGGCACCTGTAGTCCCAGCTACTTGGGATGCTGAGGCAGGAGACTTGCTTGAGCCCAGGAGTTGGAGATTGCTGTGAGCTGTGATGTCACAGCACTCTAGCCAGGGTGACAGCTTGAGGCTCTGTCTCAAAAAAAAAAAAATGGAGACTTTGCCTCTTTTATGTTTGCATGGATGAAGTTGGAACATCTTCTTCTTTTTTTTAAAGCTGTTGCCCTGGATAGAGTGCCGTGGATCACAGCTCACAACAACCTCCAACTCCTGGGCTCAAATGATTCTCCTGCCTCAGCATCCCAAGTAGCTGGGACTACAGATGCCTGCCACAATGCCTGGCTATTTTTTAGTTGCAGCCATCATTGTTGTTTGGCGGGCCTGGGCTAGATTCAACCTGCCAGCTCAGGTGTATGTGGCTGGTGCCTTAGCCACTTGAGCCACAGATGTTGAGCCAGAATATATTGTTCTTAGTAAAGTATCTCAAGAATGGAAGAAAAAATTTCCAATATATTCAGTACTATTATGAAATCAATATATAATCACTTACACTTTCATATGAAAGATAAAACACAACTATAGTCCAGGATGAAGGAAGGAAGAGAGGGAGGGGAGGGGAGAGGGTGGGTGGATGGAGGGTAATTGGTGGGACCTCATCTATGGTGTATATTGCAAGGGTTCATGTCAAATTTATTAAGGGTAGAGTATAAATGTCATAACATAATAATTAAGTAAGTGAGGTGAAGACTATGTTAATCAGTTTGATGTAAGCATTCCAAATTGATATAAAATCAGCACATTGTACCACATAAATGCATTAATGTATACAGTTATGATTTAATAAAAAATAAAATTTATAAACTTAAAGAAAAAAAAGACTATGAAGTAAAAAAAAAAAAAAAAAAAAAAACAAAACCAAACAAACCAGAATTCCTGAACTTGAAAAAAAAAAATCTTCTGAAATAACCCAGTTGGACAAAAAAAGAAAAAAATAATTAAAAGACAAAGGAATCCTGTGAGACTTATGAGACATCATTAAGCTAACAAATATTCCCATTCTGGGAATATTAAGGTCAAGAAGGTGAAGAGATGGGAAAAGGCATAGAAAATCTATTTAAGGAAATAATAACTGAAAAATTCCCAAGAGATATGAACATCCAGATGCAGCAAGCTCAAAGATCTCCAAATATATAGGCACATTATAGTCAAATTGTCAAAAGTCAAAGACGAAGGGAAAGTTCCAGAAATATCAAGAGAATAGTGCCAAGTATTATGTAAGGGAGTTTCCATTAGACTAATGACAAATTTTTCAGAAAAAAACATTGCAGGCCAGGAGAGAATGAGGTGATATATTCAAAGTGATGAAATAATAATAAAAACACCCTCTGGTAGCCAAGAATATGAAACCCAGCAAATCTATCCTTTAGTAATAAAGGAGAAATAAAGTCTTTCCCAGACCAGCAAAAATCAAGTGCAGTTGTCACCACTAGACTAGTACTACAAGACATGCTTAAAGGAGCCTTACCCTTGGAAGTGAAAGGATGATAATTCTTATGATGAGAACTCATAAAAGAAGAAAAATCACTGGGAGAGCAGATACAAAAATAAGAATGAGAAAAAAAATGAAACCCCATCACTACGTAAATCACAAAATGCAAAGCTAAACAATAAGAGAAGAAGGAAGAAAGGGGCAGAGGCTATACAAAACAACCAGAAAACAGTTAACACAATGACAGGAGTAGGTCCACATCTATCAATAACCACGTTGAATGTAAATGGTTCAATTACTCAATTAAAAAACACAAACCGGGGTGGCACCTGTGGCTCAAAGGAGTAAGGCACTGGCGCCATATGCCAGAGGTGGCAGGTTCAAACCCAGCCCCGGCCAAAAACTGCAAAAAAGCAAACAAACGAACAAACAAGCAAACAAAAAACCACACAAGTGAAATCTAAAAATGAGTAGAAATAGCTATGCTTATATTAGCTAAAACAAACCTTAAATTAAAAAAAGTAAAAAGAGACAGGGGAGGTCATTATATAATCACATTGGTATGAACTCAGCCAGAGGATATAATAATGTAAATATATATGTTCCCAATACTGGAACATCCAGATTATAAAGCAAATATTAGAGCCAAAGAGAGAAATAAATCCCTATATAATGACAATTGGGGAGTTCAAATCCTATTCTCAGGATTAGACAAATTAACAAAGAAACATCAGACTCAAACTGCCCTATAGACCAAATGGACCTAACAGGCATTTACAGAACATTTCATCCAACAGTTGTAGAATGAGTATTCTCAACACATGAAACACTCTTCAGGATTGACCATTTGTTAGGACACAAATTAAGTTTCAACAAATTTTTAAAAATCAAAATCATACCCAGTATTTTTGGAGATCACAAAATGATAAAACCAGAATCTAATAACAAGAAGAATATTGGAAACTACAAATGGAAATTATACAACATGCTCTTGAACAACCAAGGATCAATAAAGAAATTAAGAAGGGAATCAGAACATTTCTTGAAGCAAATGAAAATGGAAGACCAACAAGCCAAAACCTGTGGGATATAACAAAAGCATCAACAAGATGGAAGCTTATAGCAATAAATACTACAATGAAAAAAGATCTCAAATCAACAACCTAATGTACTTCAAGAAAAGAGAAAAGCAGTAGCAAACCAAACCCAAAATTAATAGATGGAAGGAAAGAATAAAGATGAGAACTAAATGAAATGGAGGCTAAAAAGAATACAAAAGGCCAATAAAACAGTTTTTTAAAGAGAAACAAGATTGGGCAATGCCTGTGGCTCAAAGAAGTAGGGCACCAGCTCCATATGCTGGAGTTGGTGGGTTCAAACCCAGCCCCAGCCAAAAACTGCAAACAAACAAACAAACAAACAAACAAACAAAAAAACCAAGATTGACAAACCATGAGCTAGTCGAAGTAAAAAAGTGAGAAGACTCAAGTAAATAAAACCAGGAACAAAAAAAGGGAGGCATTACTACTGATAGCACAGAAATACAAAGGATCATTAGAGACTATTAAGAATAACTATATGCTAACAAATTTGAAAACCTAGAGAAAATGGATAAAGTCCTGGACACATATAATTTACCAAAAATAGAAAATGTGAATAGACCAATAATAAGTAGTGATATTGAATCAGTAATAAAAAATCTCTCAACAAAGAAAAGCCAAGCACTGGATAATTTCACAGCTGAATTCCACCAAACTTTATGAGAACAAACACCAACTTTTCTCAAACTATTCCAAAAACTTGAAGAGGACAGAAATTCCTCTAAACTTATTCTATGAGGTCAGCATTATCCTGATACCAAAGCCAGACAAGGACACATACACACACTTACTATAGGCCAATATCCCTGATGAACACAGTTGTAAAAATTCACAAGAAAATATTAGAAAATTAAATCCAACAGCACATCAAAGTGATTATATACCATGATCAACCAGTATTATCCCAGGAATGCAAGGATGGTTCCAACATATGAAAATAAATAAATATGACAAACCACAACAGCAGAATGAAGGATAAAAACCATATGATCATCTTTGGAGGTGCAGAAAAGGCTGGGCATGGTGGATCATGTCTATAATTCTGACACTTTAGGAGGCTGAGGTAGGAGGATCCTTGAGTTTAGGAGTTCGAGAGCAGCCTAAGCAAGAGTGAGACTTCATCTCTACTAAAAACAGAAAAAATATCTGGGCATTTTGTTAGGTGTCTGTAGTCCCAGCTACTTGGGAGGCTGAGGTGAGAGGAGCACTTGAACCCAAGAGTTTGAGGTTGCTGTGAACTATGACACCACAGCACTCTACTGAGGATGACAGAGTGAGACTCTGTCTCAAAAAGAAAGAACAAAGTAAAAATGACATAAAAGAGAATGAAAAGGAGAAAAATTAAGAATAAAAAATTTTAAAAAAAGAGATGCAGGAAAAAAGATTAGGCAAAATTCAACATCACTCTATGATTAAAAGCTTAAGAAATTAATTGTAGGAGGAATATACCCCAACACAAAAGAGTCATGTGTGACAAACCCACACTAACATCATACTGAATGATGAAAAGTTGAAAGCCTTTTCTGTAAGATGAGTATGTCCACTTTCACCACTCTTATTCAATGTATTGCTGAAAGTTGTAGCCAGAGCAATTAGGCAAGAGAAGCACATAAAAGACATACAGATTGGAAGAGAGGAAGTCAAATGATTCCTGTTTGTAAACTTTGTGATCTTATGCATAGAAAAACCTTGACTCCACCGAAAAATTCCTAGAACTAATAAACAAATTCATTAAAGTTGCAGCATATCAAGTCAATATACCCAAATAAGTGGCATTTCTATATACCAATAACAAAGTACTTGAAAAAGAAATTAAGAAAGTGATCCCATTTATAAAAGCTACAAAAGAAAAAACCCTACAAATATATTTAACTAAGGTGAGAAAGATCTCTACAGAGAATGAAAACTACAGAAGACTGAAGAAGGAAGTGATGACACAAAAAATGGAAAGACATTCTATGTTTGTGGATTGTGAGAATTAATCCCAATGACCATATTACCCAATGTGATCTACAGATTCAATCCTTATCAAATTACCAGCTACAGTCTCCACTAAAATAAAAAAAGACAATCTTAACATTCATATGGAACCACTAAAGACTCTTAATAGCCAAAGCAACTCTGAGCCAAAAGAGCAAAGCTGGAGGCATCACACCTAACTTCAAAATATTCCACAAAGCTATAGCAACCAAAACAGCATGGTACTGTACACAGACCATAGACTAATGGAATACAATAGAGAACCCAGAAATAAATCTATATACTTATAACTGACTTTTGACAAAGGTGCCAAGAATATGCATTGGGAAAAGGAATCCCTTTTCAATAAATGATACCGGAAAAACTGGATGTCCACATGCAAAAGAATAAAACTAGATTCCTATCAACTCAAAATGGGTTAAATACTTAAATGTAAGACTCAAAAATATAAAACTACTAGAAGACAAGAACACAGGGGAAATGTATCAGCACCTTGGCTGGGCAAAGGTTTTGTGGATGAAACTTCAAAATCACAAACTATAAAAAGGAAAAACAGACAAATGGGAATCCATATTAAATAAAACATCTATACAGCAAACAAACAAACAAAAATCCCCATCCCATCTCCCCCCAAAAAACCATCAATAAGAGAAGAGGCAATCTATAGGATGGGAGAAAATGTCTGTAAACTATCCATCTGACCAGGGACTAATAATCAGAGTATACATGATGGATATAAAGGTTCGAGTGCAATTTACTATGTTAAACTATTATAAATTGCACACTAACTTTATGTCCACCCTGTATAAAAAACTAAAAATCTCAATAGCAAAAAACCAAATAATTCAATTTAAAAATGGACAGAAGTTTCTGCATAGACATTTCTCAATCGAAGATACACAGACAGACAACAGGTATATGAAAAGATGTTCAACATCACTGAACATGAGGGAAATGCAAACCCAAACCACAGTGAGGCATCATCTCACCCCAGTAAGAATGCTTATTACCAAAACAAAAGTAAAAGTAATAATAATAATAATAATAAATAAAGCTGGCTAGGACACAGGGCAAAGGGAACTCTTATACAATGTGTTGGGAATATAAATCAGCACAGAGATTATGGGAAATTGTGTGGAGTTTTTTCAAATAACTAAGAAATAGAACTACTATATAATCCAGCAATCTCATACTGGGTATTTACCCAAAGGAAAGGAAATAACTATATCAAAGAAACATCTGCACCCTAATGGTTATTGCAGCACTATTCACAATAGCTGACATATGGAATCAACCCAAACATTCATGAATGGATAAATGAATAAAGAAAATGTGGCATATATACACAATGGAATACTCACAAAAAATAATGAAACTGCGTGGTGCCTGTGGCTCAGGGAGTGGGGTGCTGGCCCCATATGCCAGAGGTGGTGGGTTCAAACCCAGCCCTGACCAAAAAAAAAAAAAGAAAAAAGAAAAAAAATAATGAAATTATGTCATTAGTGGCAGCGTGGATAAACATTGAGGATATTATATTGAGGTCAATCAGGCAAAGAAGGGTAAACACCACGTTTTGTTCATATTTCAAATAAAATGGTTGATCTCATATTACTAGGGAGTAGAATTGTGGTTATAAAAGGCTGGGAGAGGTTGGTTAATGGATACAAAGTTACAGCTGGATGGGGGGATAAGGTTCTATAGCACTTCAGTGGTGATTACAGTTAATAGCAATGTATCATATATTTTCAAATAGCTATGAGAGGATTTTGAATATTCCCAACACACAAAAAGATATGTTTGAGGTGACATATTTGCTAATTACCCTGATTTAATCATCATTCATTGTATACATATATCAAAATATCATGCTGTACTCCTTAAAAATATGTACAATTATTACATATTGATTAAAAATAAACTGCTTCTTATTGGCTTTCATATCAGATGGGAAATTTGCTGTAATCCATGTTAGTATTTTTTTTTTTAATAGATAATATGTTCTTTTGACCTGGCTGTTTTTTAGGCTTTTTTTCTTTTTAGTTTCCAATAGTTTACTTATGAAACTTATGAAGTGTTTGGTGTGAATTTCTTTGGATTTATCCTACTTGGGATTTGCTCAGCTTATTGAATCTGTAAGTTTGTGCCCTTCACTGTGTTTAGGGATTTTCAGCAATCATTACTTCAGATGCTTTTTTAGTCCTGTACTGTCTCTCCCACTCTTCCCGAATACCCAGTGACCTCTTGTTACTGTCCCACACATCCCTGAGCCTTCATTACCTTTTTCTGTTTTCTCTTTGTTTATAGTGAGTTAATTCCATTGGTCTGTCTTTCAAGTTCGCTGATCCACCCTCTGTCCTGACTATTCTACTGTTGAGTCCATTTACTGAATTTTTATTTTAGTTGTTGTATTTTCAGTTCAATAATATTCATTTGTTTTTTTAAAAAAATTACAGCTTTACTGGCACTCATATATCACAAACAAATTCTTTTCAAGTGTCTGATGCAGTGGATAACAGTATATTCAGAATAATGCAACTGTTACCATTAGCTCATTTTAGAACATTCCAACGCCTGGGTCAGGAACCCTGCACTATTCAGTCCTTCCCCATCTCTTCCTCTTCCCACCCTGGTAAGCACTACCCTGTTGTCTGTGCCTGTGGATTCGCCTGGTCTGGACACTTCAGACTCATGTAAGTGGAGCTTTCTGTGTCTGGCCTCTCTCTGAGCATGATGAGTTCAAGCTGCATCCACCTGGCAGCATATGCAGAGCCCGACCTCACTTCAAAGGCCAAATAATGTTCTATGATGTGGATACACAACATTGTGTTGTCACATTTGAATTATTTTCGTTTTATTATGAATAATGCTGAGACATGGCATGAACATTGTATGCAGATGTTTGAGTAGACATAAGTTTCCATTTCTCTTGGATATATAGCTCTGAATGGAACTGTTGTGTCACAGGGTACTTCTTTGTTTAACATTTTGAAGAACTGCCAAACTTTTCTGAAGTGATTACACTATTTTTCAATCCCACCAGCAATGTATGAGAGTTCTAATTTCTCCATTGGTTCTCACCATTGGTTCATTTTTACAACTTCTCATTTCTTTGCTGAGATTTTCTATTTATTTTAAGAAAATTCGCAATTGATTATGGAAGCGTTTTTATGTGGCTGTTTTAAAATCCTTGTCACTAAATTCTTGGTAGTGGTATCTAATTCTTGGTATTGGTATCTGTCTTTTTTCAAGTTGTAGTTTTCTTGGTTCTTGGAAACCATGATGAGTGGTTTTTAATTGTATCCTTGACATTTAGGTTATTTTGTGAGGACTGTGGTCCCGACCCGCCAGGCTGTGGATGGGGCTGCACAGTGCGAGGTGAGTGAGGGAAGCTTCTTCAGTATTTAAAGCTGCTCCTGTTGCTCCCATTGTTACCCGGGTGCTGGAATCAGGAGCAAGAGCCAAACACTCATGTGGGTTAAAGTTGTCTTTTATTACCAAGATTTAGAATCCCAGGAAGACAGGGAGATGGTCCTCCAAGTCTGCCTTCCTTTGAGAGTTTCGCAGAGTTCTTCTGCCCTCCCGGAGTCACTGTCTTCAGCACACAGCGTGGGTCCACTGAGCTCTGGCTGGAGGCCCCATCCATCTGTTGTTTTTCTCAGCTCAGGGTCCTGACAGTTTTCACCGTGTCCCAACCAGGGGAGAACTGGCTGACGTGACTGATAACTAGTTAGATTAAGTAACTTTTACAGCAAGTGAGGCGCGTTCTCCTCTTACTTGGTCTCTGCCTGAGCTCCGCCTCCAGCCAGATGCCCTTGGATTCTCACAGGACCCTACTGTGTTTTTTTTTTTGTTTTTGTTTTTTTTTTTTTTTTGAGACGGAGCCTCAAGCCATCCCCCTGGGTAGAGTGCTATGGCATCACAGCTCATAGCAACCTCCAACTCCTGGGCTCAAGCGAGTCTCCTGCCTCTGCCTCCCAAGTAGCTGGGACCACAGGCG